>JAVGVS010000215.1:0-61672 GCA_032718565.1 Distichodus sexfasciatus | reverse complement strand
TATATATATATATATGTATTGATTTACTGAAATCCCATTAATTTGGATATTTAGGGAGTCTGAAGCTGTAAAATGCTAGCCATTATAGTCTTTCAGTTGATTGTTTTTATTTCATGGTATTCATTTCCAATATAACGGCAAGAAATGCCCCTCCTCTGTGTGCTTCAGGGTCAGTAATGCTCCGACATTAAAATAGAAGCTAATATCATTTGTTTCCACCATTGTATTACCTTGTGTAGTTTGCCATGGTGTAAGTTCCCAAAAATGGAGAATTTCTGAATCAAGCTTTGAGACATGAAGAGTTGTTTGGAGTGGAGATGTTCTGATCATGTGGCACCAAGTAAAAATGTTTTTTCCTCTTTCAAAATGTTCTTTATGAAACCTATTGACTTATTCCATTGACTATTTGGATCATTACTTTGTGTGTGTGTGTCTGCGTGTGTATGCGTGTTTGTGTAGGTGTGCAGTCATGGTTCTGCGGGGGCTGTTCTTGTTGCTGCTGCTAGTTCAGTTCTCAGCCGAGGGCACTGCCAAAGAAGGGGGAAAAACCAAAAAAGGGAAAAAAGGCAAACAAGTCATCTGTCCCTCGTGAGTCTCTCCATCTGCCCATCTCCGTGACTCAGAAAAACATCATAGATTTGACGTATAATATGAAGGTTTTTCTGTGGACCCTAATAGGAAAAGGTTTTCCAATGATTACTTCCAGCGGAAATGTTTTATAGTCTCAATGTAGGAACCGTATAACAGAGTGCACGTACATTACATTCACCCTGAAAGCCCTCTAGTCATATATCAAGGCTGGTCCACAGTAAGTGTGTCAATCACAAAGACCTCCGGGTGAAACAAAGGCCCAGGCTGGTATTATTAATGCTTGGGCATACTGGACTTATTAGAGTCTCTAGAACATGGGTACATTTGTCCGTCCTTACGTGTCTCATTCATTTTTTACAGACAGTTATCTGCCGAGGACCTTGACCGCGTCCCTGCCAACTCCACCAGCAACATCCTCAATCGGCTCCTGGTGACATACGACTCCCGCATCCGCCCCAACTTCAAAGGTGCTGGCTGTTCATATCTGGCCAAATTGATCTTGAAGCTGTAGTCCATGGATATTTAAATAAGAAAAATAACTTTATTTACAATTTTCACATTTTCAAATACTTTGCCTGTGGCATGAAATCATGTCCACCCACTTCAATACTGACCATTGGCCAGTTTTTAGACCAAAGGAGTCTAGCGGTTCCGCTATGATTCTCAACACAGAAGTGACACCCACATGCTAGTGTGTGTTGTGCTGGTACGACCTTTAACGCCATATGTTTTCATCTTTGATCACATCTACCAATCTGCATTGCAAATGTCGTTTAAAATATGGACAAATTGCAAGATGTTACAGCTAACAACTAATCTACAACAACCTAACAGTTAATCCACTCTGTAACCCCAACTACTCCTAACCATGTGTGAAAATTGTATAGTGTTACCCTAACCGTAGACACAGCAAATTTACAGGACTTGTGCTGGACTTGCACATTAGTATTATTTCTTCAAGAAGCTTTCTGAGTCAAAAACTGACCGCTGATAAAGGACTAGTAGAAGATTAACCCAAACCTAACATGTTAACAGATGGACGCTCTTACTGTACGCCTACAAAGTTGCAGTTTCCAACAAAACGGCAGATGAGTGTGTAGAGGCTGTTTCATGCTCTCATGTCCTCAATGTTTGTGGAATTTAAGGCAATCGATCTTTGAAGGTTCCCCTTGACATGTTCTCGTCCCACAGGGCCATACGACGCACCTCAAGAGATCCAATTATGCCGCACAATATGAACCAGGCTCTATGCTAAAAAAAATGAGCTCATATATGAACGGCACATGACGCGCTGCCCACGTCATCTAAACCACTGCTAAAGATTAGATTTTGTCCAGATGGCATGAGGCATATTTACAATAAGAATCAGAATCAGATGGATTAGCTGCATGTTCTCGTGCATTCGCTAATCATTTGGAGTTTATTTGGGGGTGTGTGTGTGTGTGTGTGTTTGGGCAGGTATTCCAGTGGAGGATAAAGTGAACATTTTCATCAACAGCTTTGGATCAATTCAGGAGACGACAATGGTAACTGCTGCTTTCCTAAACCATTTGCGACGTGAAAGAATATCTGTTGAGTTTAACCTCTCTGTGTGGTTTCTGTAATTTAAAGGGATTCTCACAAATAATAAACAATGCAAACGTGTGAAACGTTTGAAGCATTTTGATGTGTTTCAACATAAATAGCCACCTAAGTAGCTTACATTATTATCTTGGCTGCGAAATGTTGGGCGATGAATTTTGAAGATTTATTAAACATGTTAAGAATAAGTCATTCCTTTTCTTACACTTCCTTTCATAACTGTATTGTTAATTAGTAAATGATGTCTCTCTCTTTCTCTCATGTATTTTTCCTTTTTCTCTTTGTCATCGCAGGACTACCGAGTGAACATCTTCCTGAGGCAGCGCTGGAATGACCCTCGTCTCCGGCTGCCTACCGACTTCAAGTCGGATGCGCTGACCGTCGACCCCAAGATGTTCCAGTGCCTGTGGAAGCCCGACCTGTTCTTCGCCAACGAGAAGAACGCCAACTTCCACGACGTCACGCAGGAGAACATCCTCCTCTTCATCTTCCGCAACGGGGACGTCCTCATCAGCATGAGGTGAGGGGAGGCTGGGCCAGAGGTCACTAAAGTCCTAAGATTGGGCATGGATGGTGTCTAACGTCTAAAATTTGCATTTTGGAAGTTGGTGAGACGGCTTCAAAGTTGGATCAGAATCTCAAAAGAAGTGTGGTTACAGAATAGGTGAATTTGCGGAGGATAAGCGCTGTAAAGCTCGTGCTGTTTAAGCCTGAAACGGCCTTTATGACATATGAAAGCATGTTCTGGATTTTTGCTCACCATGTGTTAAACAGCCTCAGGGTAAGACCCACTCCCCACACGCACATGTTCTCTCTCTCTCTTTCTTTGACCCTGTCTCCATCACTCTTTCCCTTCTGCAACAATCTTTCTCTCTCCTCCTCCTCCTCCTCTTCTCACCATCTCTTTCTCTTGCTTCTGTCTCTTTTTCATCATCTGCCACTGCAGCCCCACGTGCAGCCAGGCCTAATGAACCTTGCAGAGTGTGTGTGTGTTCTTTTCAAATACTCTCTGAGATGCAATGTTCAAACTGCTGTGTATATGTGTGTGTTTGTGCTTGCAGGTTGTCCGTCACTTTGTCCTGTCCTCTGGATCTCACCCTATTTCCTATGGACACACAACTATGCAAAATGCAGCTGGAGAGCTGTAAGCACCACACACACACACAGACAATTACACAGCGCGGTAGTGTTGTCAGTAGTATAATCAATGTTGTGTAAGTAATATTGTCTTTATTATAGTCATTACAACAAAGCCCTAGCCTTTTAGAGTAGTGTTTGCAGTGATGTGTTACTCTAGTGTGGCTATTAGTGTGAGAGTGGGAACGAAAGGGGATAATGTTTTTTTTTGTGTGTGTGTGTGTGTTTGTGTAGTTGGCTACACAACAAAGGACCTGGTATTCATGTGGCAGTCCGGAGACCCGGTGCAAATGGATGAAATCGCTCTGCCGCAGTTTGACGTCAAACAAGAAGATATAGAGTATGGCAACTGCACCAAATTCTACCCTGGAACAGGTACAGATGACGTTTAATCTCACACACACACACACACACACCTCGACAACAAAACACATGTACAATCACTTCCAAATAAACTCCTTTAAGCCCCCACATTGAAATTCAATTCAGCACATGCATGATGGTGTTTAAGAGAACACACACACACACACTCCCACAAATACACCGGTGAAATGCTGACGCTCTGTTTCTGAAGGCTTGTAATTTGCAGCTGACTGAATCGATGCTTCACTAAAGCATAGCTGCTCTGAAGTTTTCATGCCCACTCTCTCTCTCTCTCTCTCTCTCTCTCTCTCACACGCACATATACATGCAGAGCCCCCGTTCTCAGCATTGAACACACGGCAGACAGATTGCGCCGCTTTTCACACGAGCCGTAATAAATTCTCCCGAAGCCGAGCGAATGGGACAAAAGATTTTTCAGTGCAGTGCAAATTCAGCATGGGCCACATTTGAGCTTCAGTTTAAAAATGTAAAAACCCTAACCCAGTTTGTTTATTACTTGATATTATTATATTTCATAATATGCACTGGGAAATAGAGAGTTAACAGAAGGATTCAAAGGTTAAAATGTTTTTAAACAAGACCCACCACAACCTGTGTGACCTCTGCATTTGACCCATCCGTGATTGTGCAGTGGGCAGTGCTTGGGGATGGTACCTTGCTCATGAGTACCTCAGTGGTACCTTTACCGGTCCAGCATTCGAGTTGACGACCTTCCGGTCATGGGGGCCAACGCTCCCAGCTGCCCTCATTGTTACATAAGCTGTGGGCATGTGCTTATGTTCATAGGAGTGTGTGTTTGCGGAGTCATATTTGCTGTTTGTTTATGCGTGCATGTCTGTTTGTGTTCACTAACGCATTCGTGTGTTAGTGAGAAAATGACCGTATGTTGTCGGTAAGGCACTTACACAGCACTGATTGTGAGTGTGTGTGTGTGTGTGTGAGAGAGAGGGAGAAAGAGTTTGTGTGTGTTTCCTTAACCACTCTATCACTCTTGAGAGTCTCAGGGGAGTGGAATTAAAAACGAGTGATTGCAGAAGAATCCCATGAGCTCACCGTGTGTGTGTGTGTGTGTGTGTGTTACTTATATAATTTAATCTAACTCACTGCATTCTCTCTATCCAGTACACACATACACACACAAAGCAAAATTATACATTTACTCAATTTTATACACACACTAGGTTGTAATTATTCATATTATGATCTGTGTACACACACACTCTCTCTCTCTCTCTCTCTCTCTCTCTCACACACACACACACACACACACACAGGTGCAGCATTGTATGCCCCGTCCATGCACAACATGATTTCCTTTTATCACTAACACACATGCACTTAAACATAGTTTATGATGCAAATAAACATAGTTCACACACACCAGACACACCATACCAGTGGGCAGCTGACATGAGCAGCACCCTAAAAACAAAGTTTGGAGACGGTACCTTGCCTACAAGTATCTCGGTGGTACCTTTATCAGTCCGGAAATTGAACCGAACTCCCAACTGCCTGACGTCTTTCCTGTTCTGACGTTATGCAGAACCCTCTTTCAGTAGTCTGGTCTGGTAAATTGGTCTACAACCTGGGGTACGCGACCCCTAGGGGGTCCGTGGAGGTACTGCAGTTTCATCTGAAGCTTTTTTCCCCAGAATATTCTTTAAAAAAAAACCTTATACTACAAAAACTGGTGACTCTAAATTGTCCCATAAGGTGCGAATGTGAGTGTGGCTCTGCGGTGTGTTGGCGCCTACCCAGGGTTGGTCCCCACCTTGCGCCCATAGTTACCGGGCTAGGCTCCTGTCTAATGAATGAATACTACAAAAACATAGGTAGAATGTTGAGTGGTCATTGGAGTGAAAAAGGTTGCAAACTCAGGGTCTGTTACTTAGAGGATTTAGTCAAGCCTGTAGTTCCTTTGCTTGGCCACTAGAGGCCTCCCTGTCCTGTCCTGTCCTGTCTTATTTATTTTGGGGTTTTGTGCTTAGTTTCTACATAGTATAGGGTAATGATTGTGTTTAATTTTCCTAGTTTTGGGACATTAACCTGGTGTTTAAATTAATTGTTTAATCTTGCACTTGCATTCTGCTTGGTCCTTTGCCCAACACCATTATATTACAATGGGCAGATGAGCGTGAATGATGCTTCCTCTTAAAAGCGTGAACTTGCTAACTACAGTTTGCATTCTACTGGCCAAATTTATTGCTTTGTATGCAGCTCCACTTTCCAGCATCCAGCATGTATCGACATATTGGAGTCTGCTCTTTCGACAGCTGTTTTCTCCTTGTTTCTGTGTGCCACATAGAATAATTACAGTCCGTTGCAGTGCGATGTGCTATAAATATTGCAAAAAAAAAAAGAGCTGGAGTGGAACATCATGGCCTGCGTCCTCTATGAATTTCAACATGGGAGTCATTTACTGTTCGTATGTGTGGAACATAGTATATAAGAGTCAAATGTTTATTGGATTGTAAATGGATTTTTTTTGTTGTGTTTGGGGCTTTTCCTAAATTTACGATAAGTCCATGTTGTTGCCCTTAATCAATGGCCAGAAATACATAAGTTTAACATATTTTTATTGAATCCATGTTTATGTGGAAAAATTCACATAAAAACAAAAATTTAATACATGAATAATTGAAAGCAGGTCTTGAGGAAAATATTGAGTCTTTGAAACAAAACCAACCCTTGTATAGTAGAAGAATCCAACATATGTTGATTATGTGTGAATGACCCAGACAGCGCTCTCTCTCTCTCTCTCTCTCTATCTCTATCTCTTCCTCTCTCTAGGTTACTATACATGTGTGGAGGTGATCTTTACTCTCAGAAGGCAGGTGGGCTTCTATATGATGGGAGTGTATGCCCCCACCCTCCTCATTGTGGTCCTCTCCTGGCTCTCCTTTTGGATCAACCCAGATGCTAGCGCTGCACGTGTTCCTTTAGGTCAGTGACTGCTAATCAGCCAAGACCCAGCAAAAGTATAATACTGGTGAAATTGGAGCAGCAGCACTTTTTCAAGACTGCAGTACCATAAACTTGAAATCTGCCAAATACAAAGGGACATCATCAATACCATGATTTTCTGTCTGTGTAGCAAATTAGAGAATCTCAAAATAACTATACACCTGAAGATTTCAGGGAACTGTGACTAAATATTCTGAGTTATTTAGCTCATTCTCCATCGCTCCAAACCGCATCCCTTCCCACTCCCTTTATCTCTCCATTTTCATCCTCTCATAGGCTCAGCCTCTCTCACCCTCCCTCTTCTCATCTGTTCATCTGTTCATTCCAAGGACCAGTATTCAGAGGTCAGTTGGAGGCTTGCAGGCTTTTTAGTTCTTTATAATGACAATATCAGAGAAAAACTGAATAAATGAAAACTTGAGGAAGAGAATTTCTAAAAGTGGAAATATTTAAATATCAATAACTTCTCCCTCTCTTTTTCTTTCTTTCTTTCTTTCTCTCTGTTTCTCCAGGTATTCTCTCAGTTTTGTCTCTCTCCTCTGAATGCACGTCTTTGGCTTCAGAACTGCCAAAGGTTTCATACGTGAAGGCCATTGACATCTGGATGATTGCCTGTCTGCTCTATGGCTTTGCCTCTCTGGTGGAGTATGCTGTGGTTCAGGTGTGTGTGTGAACAGGGAAATTTAATTCACAATTTTAATCTAACACATCATTATCAGTTATGTACATCTAAAGTTAGTTCTTTTAAAGAACTTTTGTCAGTTAATCAGTTTACATGAATCAGTGCAATTATGCAATGTTTTTATTATGAAAAAGTATTAAAATACTGTATGCGGTCACATAGTAGAGAGATCTTTTGGAGGACTGAGCTCCCTCCTGGAACTCTGTTTGTTTATTTGAGGCTCTATTGCTATTGTGTTACTAGTATTACACTAAGATAATTACCACATTATAGTACTTCAGCCACACACAACTTTATAGTACTTCAGCACCATGGACAGCTGCATATGTCATCGTACCTCAGCACCACGGACAGCAGCACATGTTATAGTACTTCAGCACCACGGACAGCAGCACGTGTTATAGTACTTCGGCACCACGGACAGCAGCGCATGTTATAGTACTTCAGCACCACGGGCAGCAGCACATGTTATAGGTTTCAGCACCACAGACAGCAGCACATGTTATAAGTTTCAGCACCACGGACAGCGGCACATGTTATAGCACTTCAGCACCACGGACAGTGGCACATGTTATAGCACTTCAGCACCACGGGCAGCGGCACATGTTATAGCACTTCAGCACCATGGGCAGCAGCGCATGATATAGCTTTATCAGCACCATGAATAGCCACATATAATATTAAAATACTTCAGGACCATAGACAGGCACACGCCATAGTATTTCAGCACCACGGACAGCAGCGCATGTTATAGGTTTCAGCACCACGAATAGCCACATATAATATTAAAATACTTCAGAACCATAGATAGGCACACGCCATAGTATTTCAGCACCATGGACAGCAGCACATGTTATAGGTTTCAGCACCACGGACAGCAGCACATGTCATAGGTTTCAGCACCGCGGACAGCAGCGCATGTTATAGGTTTCAGCACCGTGGCCAGCAGCACATGTTATAGGTTTCAGCACCACGGACAGCAGCGCATGTTATAGGTTTCAGCACCACTGACAGCAGCACGTTATAGTACAGTAGCACCGTGGACAGCCACATATAATGTTAGCACCATGGAGAGCCACACCTGTTGTTATAGTACTTTAGCACCATAGACAGTGGCACACTTTGTAATCCTTCATGACTTATTTAAATGCATGTTTATCTGAAGTTACAGGTGACCACAGCTTTTAAATTACCACAGAGCTCCTATCATTTCAAATCCATTTTCATATAAAGTTTGAATAACATTCCATTTTTTAATGATTGGAACTTTTGACTGCACATTCCTCAGTTACGCAGTAACACGCTACAGTGATTCTGTCCTTCTCCTCAACCAACTTAAGACTCTTTTTGACTGTCCTCTGAACCTTGCAACAGGTGATGCTGAACAGTCCCAAACGAATAGAAGAGGAGAAAGCCAAGATGGCGCAAAAAGAGAAAGAGAGAGAAAAAGAGGGCAAGACTCCAGCCAAGTCCAACACGGTCAATGGCACTGGTGGAACTCCCATTCACGTCAGTACGCTGCAGGTGAAAGTGGCATTTAACCATAAGTCCTACTGTTTCAGATATCTTTTATAACTTATATAAAACACTGTCCTACTTGAGTAATTGGTCTGCTTATCGAATTTCCAAGTGTGTATGTGGGGCATGTGTGTGAGCAGACAGTAGAGATGAAATCTCTGTAATTGAATAGCCCACACTGAGTGTGCTCATTGAGACATGGGCTGCAGAAGAGAGCAAAGGTTTGTGGGGGACTGAGTCTAATGTGACCCGACAGTGGAGCGGCCTCAAGCATTGGAACAGCAGCAAGGGGCACACGTGTGTTTGTGTGTGTGTGTTTGCATGTGTAAAGGTTATGTCACGGGTGATATCAAAGTAATATCAGATTAGAATGGCTAAAATAATTGTCCCAGAGATAAAGAAGACATGCTGTGTTATGGTTAAAACAGTCATAATTGCTGATTACAGTTTTGTAGTTAATACTGCCATAGTGGTACATAAGAATGAGCACTTTTGTGATGATGCTGCATATGATATGAAGATATTCAGCACATGAGCCTGGTGTTTTTCTGTACATGTTTGTCAATGTATTCACACGCAGGTGGTGGAGAACCGCTGTAAGAAGGTTTGCACCTCCAAATCGGACCTGCGCTCCAATGACTTCAGCATTGTTGGCTCGCTGCCTCGCGACTTCGAGCTCTCCAACTTCGACTGCTACGGCAAGCCCATCGAAGTGGCCAATGCTCTGGGCAAGTCTCAGAACAAGGCCAACAAGAAGCCACCACCTGCCAAACCCGTCATCCCCTCAGCCGCCAAGCGCATCGACCTCTATGCCCGTGCCCTCTTCCCCTTCACCTTTCTCTTTTTCAATGTCATCTACTGGTCCGTTTACTTGTGAGCGCCACAAAGTTGAGTGCAATTGAGTAAAATTCAACGGGTTCCAAGCACCTTGGAAAACCAACGAGTCTTCCAGTCTTTCTCATGCTAGATATTTTCACCCGATGAAGATGACAAAGACTTAATATGTTACTTCTTCTGTTTACTGAATGTCAGATGTATCGTCTCCCATGTAGCTGCTTCTGTGTATGACATCATTTGTGTGTCTCTCACAAAAATAGGTTTTGTTGGGAGCATGACTTTGCAGAAAAATAAATCACCTTGTGCTTGAATTAGGGCCGAAGTGAGTGCTGAAAACCAATGTATTCATGTGTATTAACCTACATTTATTCTCTGTGCATATGACGGATGGCACCTTGTGTACAAAGATGCAGATTGTGTGTTTCTGTGAGGCTGTTGTCTCTGCTGACCTGGTAATGAAGATGAAAAATGGATTTGACCTGTGCGTCCTCAAACCTCCAATGCAATTAAGTTGTTCGCTTCTCTCTGATCTCTGTAAATAGTCTGTTGGAACTGCTATATTTTGATCGTGCAATAAAGACCTTTACCCACTACTTCTGATCTTTTGTGGTCCTCATTTTTGCATATGGCTAATTGTTTCTGGGCTATTTTCTTATGTCACAGTGAAGATTCCCTAGCAAGAAAATCACTCCAGTAAAAGTCCAAAGGCAGGCACTAAACTACTAGTTAATAAATTAGTAAATTATCTGATATTAACAGAACTGATATTTACTGGCATTAGCAGAGATTAGCAAATATGACATTCCTGATTGTCAGACACATAACAGCCTACAGGTGGCGACATCATCCCTTCAATATCTATTTCCAGAAGAAAAATGTGTTGTACTGTCAGTGTAGACAAAATGAAGGAGCAAAATGTAACAAGTAATAACTGTTTGCAGTTGAAATGTAGTGGAGTAAAAATGTGAATGTCCTTCTTTAGACATGAGGTAGACGTAGGAACCTCTGCCTGGTGTCTGAGCTGTAGGGCTGCAACAAATGACTTTTTGTAATCGAGTAATCTGTCGATTATTTTATTGATTAATTGAGTAATCGGATAAAAAATGTAAATAAAAATGACAATACATTTGTTATTAGGCTTATTCTACTGTAAGCAGAAGTTAGTCATATACGCTTTATGTAATTGAAAATGAAGAAACATGAAGTTCAAGGGTCATTTTGAACCAATTTGGCCAATAAAATGAGTTGCTTTTGGCCTTTCTGGAAGAGAACTGCATTTTCCGCAATCCCCTGCGCACGCCTCGGAGCCGCATCACAATAAAGCTTTCAGCGCGTTCCGGAACTAACTATGGAAAAGAAATAGATGGGAAAATCTTAATAAATGGCTGTATTGTGAGTAGAACGCTGGTTGTTGTGATTATTTATCAGCTAAAATATGCATTTTCTCTGTAATAAAGGGGACGTTTTGACGGAAACGGAGCGTTTTAGCGAGTAACGGCGCTTACAAACAGCGTGCGTGTTTACGTCGCAAAAAATGTCCTTTATGCGTTTTTATGCATTTACTTCTGGTTTTTGTGCACGGAATATCTCACAAATACGTTCACATACAGAGATATCTATTCTCGCCTCGACCGCGCCACTGAAAATATTGTGCGTCATTAATAAGCGTCTGTGTGAAACACAAGCGGCGCATATGCTGTAGCGATTTAAATGACTTAAACGAAGCTTCGATTCTAGAAAAATTGCCTCGACCATTTTTTCGAGTTATTCGAATAATCGTTTCAGCTCGACTGAGCTGTCACCTGATAAATTGCTAGAATCCATGGCTTTAATTTAAAAAAAACAAAACAAACGGAACAGGAATAAATGGAAGTGCAATTTTGTGAACTAGTGTAACTTGACTAGACTTAAACTGTTATTTTTAGTCAGGGGGAAACTCATGGCCTAACTTCAGGCGGAAATGGCCGCCGTAGTTACACTTATTAGATGAAATGGCTGTTTTCTGCTGCCCTCTGCTGGATGACTCGAGAACTGCATCGTCTTTAAAATATTTAGGCCCAGCGCTGGGGATTATGGGATACGTAGCTTTTAGCGGGTTTTTTTTATTTAAAATGTGCCAGGACTTTTCAACGCTGTGTTTTGTACAGATGTACAAAATAATTCATCTCTGAAATTCATTGTAAGTACGTAACAAAACGCTGACCAGAACATACACTTTAACTCAGTTTAATACTTTACACGTTTTAAACACGTAGAAGCCACACTTGCATCATGTAAACACTCTAAAATGAAGCTTCTCAGGCTTAAATATAATGATATATTCTGGGGAAGTTTTTTGGGGACGTTTCTGCGACTATTTATGGTAACAGTGTGCACTATTGTTATTTTATAGCTCTGGTCAAATTGCTTGAAATTAAGTCCAGCCCTGTCACATTTTTTGCTTTATTACAGTCGTGTTTATTAAACCTTTAATGCACTGTAATACATTTTTTAATTAGTACAGTTCACACTCGCACAGTGAAATATAAGACATTTTAGAATTAGCTAGAATCGTATGATGTGATTGAATGCTATATTTTGCATAATGCTGTATATGGAAGTGGGGAAAAAATGGTTAGTGAGGTTAATGTATATATTTTAGAATATCTGGGGGAAAAAAACAGTTTTGACGTGTCAGACCTTATGAGCACTCCAAAACTCGTTAGACCAAATGATTTCTGGAAAGACAGTACTGCCTCTTTCTAATACCACCGACCTCCAAGCTGTCACTGTGCGTCAACTAGGCTTGTTGAAGGGGGTTAGCTACGTCGAGACCCTTCATATGGAGAGATATTTAACTTCTTAATAACCCCCCTGTAGCGAAAGTTATGTGCAAGACTTTTAAACACCCGCTGGGGGCAATCGCGAGCGAGTCAAAAATAAATCAACTGAATGGAGCTAACTGGAAAACATTCATAATTTCTTAGATTTCCAAATACAGACTCAGCCTTTATTGTCAGATAATGGAAACCCAATGTTCATAATCTAGATAAATAATAAATGTAAATATCTACATTTTGGAGGACGCTCGTCTCTGAAACAAGAGGTTGTGGGTTAGACTCCTACCTCCGACACTACCATCACTGTGTCCCTGAGCAAAACCCTTAACTCCAAGTGGCTCTCAGGGAGACGTCTCCATCTAAGAGTGTCTGCTAAATGCCGTAAATGTAGTTTACATGTGTGGTACGCGTCGGGCACAGTCCGTTTCGAGTGCGCACGTGCGTGTTGGGTTCTGACAGTTAGTAGGGTGATGGCCTAGTGGTCAGGACACTCGCTTCTGGAGCAAGAGGGTTGTGTGGTTTCGAATCCTGCCTCCAGCACTAGCATTTGGTCCCTGAGCAAGACTCTTTACCCCAAGTTGCTCTCAGGGAAGGTGCCCCTGACATTACGAAAATGTAAATTGCTCCGAATGAGAGCGTCTGCTAAATGCCCGTAAATGTAAATTGCATGCACAAATTGGACTTACTTTGAGAGCACATGTGCAGTACGTATAGGGCAGACGGAATCAGTTTTCTAGTCAAAATCTAATCGGAATCAGAATTCTACATCTAACCTGTGCAGTATAATAATCATGTGCAATATCAGTCATTAAGGTTTACATCCCCACCTTCAACAGTACTGGAGTGTTGTGTATTTATTGCTCTGTCTATTTATTTATTGTGATTGTTTTTGAAATGTGATGCTCTTGCACTCCGTCTGTCATAAGCTGCTTGGATGCTGATGCTGCCAATGTGCTTTAAACATTACTAAGCAATACTTGTTCACATTCCATCTCTTCACTAAATGTCACTTGTGTACTATATTATTGCGTCCGTTCTGTATTTATTGTGTTGCTTGTTGCACATTCTGTCCTGTTGAATGTAATGTTTCTGTGTTACTACATGTTGCACCGGGGCCATGGGGAAACGCTGTCTCATCACACTTTGTACTTGTATAAAGCGACTGATGACAGTAAAGTACCTTGAACCTCCAGTTGAGTACCGACAGTAAGTCGGGGTCCAAGCATGTAGCGCTGAAACTTACTGTAAAATCTTTTCTAAGAAAAACTTGTGGTCAGGGTAGATGGTCATGTAGCGATTAGGGTGTTTGCCCTGTGACTGGAAGGTCACCGGTTATCACTGAGGTACTCATGAACAAGGTACCATCATCCCGAAGCAACTGCTCCCCGGGCGCTGTTCACGTTAGCTAGTCACATTTCATTGTGGTGCACTGCGTGTTGTGGTGTGTTCACAGTCGCTTTCAGTAGATCACTCCCGGATGGTAGGGTAGGGTAGGGTAGTGGGTCCTTCCTCTATAGGGGCACGCTACAGTGAAGGCACACGCTTACTGTGCGCTTATTGGCCCACAAGCCGCGATAGAAACCTATTAGGTTTTGGAGCGAGCGCCCCCTAGGTGTGATGCTGGAATTGAACAGCGAGTGGCGCTTCTCGGTCTGGATTCCCTCCGTTCAAACTAACGAAGTCGACTTCGGCTGCGCTCGGCTCTTACCGCCTGCATCAGTATTCTCTCCGTGTCCGCTTCTCGGGGACGGAGCCGCAAAGGAGGAGGAGGAGGAGGAAGAGGAGAGAGAGAGAGGGAGAGAGAGAGAGAAACCCGCATCACCTCCCCACCCTCGAAAAATAAAGGCAGATCGGCCGCGTTTTATTTTGGAAATCCTCCCTTTTTTTCCAACATGAGTCGAGGTCGGAAGGTTTTGTGATTTTCGGTGCGCGTCGTCGCCGTGACGCCGGGAATATATACATATTTTTTTTAAAAAAAGATGATGAAGACGATGAATTTGTCGGGTTTTCTGCTGCCCCTTTTATGGGGACTGGCGCTCGGAGGATCGCCCAGCGTCCAAATTGGTGAGGCCAGATTAATATACTACTAATAATAATAATAATAATAATAATAATAGATCCCATTTCATTATAGCACGAGTTACGTTAAATCAGGACCTCAGGCGTTGCTTAATTTTTTTTTTTTTTTTTTGCAATCAATACCGAGGCAAGAGTAAAAATGATGGAGGGTAAAATCTGAATTTTGGGTGTGCTGTCCCTTCCCCAGGCGGCCTGTTCCCGCGCGGAGCGGATCAGGAGTACAGCGCCTTTCGGGTCGGCATGGTCCAGTTCGGCACCACCGAGTTCCGCCTCACGCCGCACATCGACAACCTGGAGGTGGCCAACAGCTTCGCCATCACCAACTGCTGTAAGTCCACACTGGATCTCTCTTTCCCCTTTTTATTCCCATCCTTCCATCCTGGACACCTCTCTCTCTCTCTCTCTCTCTCTCTCTTCCACCTCTTCCATCCCTTCTTCTTTTTGGGGGGATGGATGGATGGATGGATGGAGGTGGGGGAGGAAGGTCGCTGCAGGCGTGATTGGAAAGCAGATTTATTCTCACTCCTTTATCAGGTGCGGTGTGTCTCAAGACCTTGGGGCCAACATCCCTCCTTTAATAGCCGTATTCTACAGCGTAATGTACAGTCATATGCAATTAAAGGTGACAAATATTTGTGCTTCTTTGAGAGATGTCTTTAGAAGCACCGTCTGAGAAATAAGGGCGAGAGGATTCGATTGGGTGAGAGGATACTCCCTATTTTGCGCCCAGTGAGTGTATTTTTTGCTACAGAGAAAAGAGGAATTTATTTATTTATTTGCCTGTCTATTTATTGTGTCAAATAAATAATGTTAATATAATTTAACATTATTTGTTTATTTATTTACTGAACTTATTTTGCTTGTTGGTCTAGTGAACCACAGGTAATGTTAGTGTTTTTATATATTTTTTTAATACCCAACTGCCAAAAAAGTCTTGATTCATAATATCAAACAGTATTTATTTATTTGTTTACTTATTTGTCTTTTTATTGGTTTAAAGACTAAATAATAAAAATACAAAAAAATTAAATCCTATTTACTGATTAATGGTGGTACCAGATTTATTAATATTAAAAATACAATTTGTTTAGCACATCTGATAAGTGTTGCTTAGCTTATGTTTTTTGAACCTTCTCTGTGGACCGAAGCATCAATACAATACTATTTGATGTATTGTTACACGCCTGAATAAAAGCTTGCCTTTAATTCCAATCAAATCGTCCACCACAGCGAAGTATAATTTATTCTGAGTAGCGTGGGCCGCCCTGGGCTCTGAATGTTGTCAAACAAGCGGCTTATTGAAGCAGAGCAGCATATTTAGCCTTGGACTGAGCTCTGGTGCTATGTGGAGGTGTGGAGGAGAGATGGGGCGTTATGTAAACCTCCCGGTTTTTTTTTTTTTGGCATGGACCGAACAGGCAGCACTAATTGGCACCACGTTCGCAGGAACAGCACAGAGTTGGTTACCACAGTAACGGTGGAGGAGCTGCGTGGCCCCGTTTCTCTCCATTCCATGAATATTGGGCTGCGTCTCAGACTGCTCGCTGCGCACTTCAAGCGAAGCTTCCTAAAACCTTTGTTTTCCACTACAAACATCCGTTTTCCATTAAGCTTAATCTCTCGACACTGATGGCGCTTTGGCGTCGATTGGCGGTCGTTTTAATTGGAGACTCCCAGAAGTCCCTGGAGCGAAGTCGGTTTGGCTGCAAATTAGGCCCTAGTGAATGACAAAACTGACCAGTTGTAGCAAAAAATTAGACCACATTTTGGAAACGCTGTTTGAAAAAAGGAGTATAATACCTCTAATTGAAGATGCGCAAATATTAAGAACGCCCTAAATCTTGTTAACAACGCTGCACACTTTATGCTTAAATGATATATTCTTAAGTTATGTAAATACTTCTGCAGCCTTATTCCAAACTACGTGTACCCATCCTTTGTAGATTATTGTGGTCGTCGTAGGAATAAAAGTTCAAAAGCAGAATTCATCGTTTTTTAATATAGCCCGCAGCAAAGTTCTGGGCAGCAGCAGTCCGTGTCCTTGATCCTGAATCTGCATTGTTAATGAAAGAAAGATAACCAGCCGTGTCTCTGAAAGTCTTGCCGTCGTTGTTGGATAGCGACAGTGTCTTTCACGGCTAGATTTACGCTGACAGATTTAAGAGCAGCGGGGGAAAGGTTCTTTATTTTTATTTTAATGTGCTGGCCTTATTTGATAGGTGTAAGCCTAAGACAGAATTTCATGTGTTAAAATCTTATCTGGGGTATAAATATTTGCGGCCTGGAGGCATGCCGAGTATACGTACTAATGTTGTTGTATTTGTTCCTAAAGTGCAATTTGCTTTGGTTAAAAGGAGGAGACTTTGATCAGTGCAGGAGCTTCAGATTATGTAGACTAGGGCTGGGTTCAAAAAATCGATTCACCGATCAATATCGATTCTCGTTTGAAAAATACGGTATCGATTCGAAAATTCGCGGATCGATCTTTTCCTGCGGCTACGCGCTACTTCTCGCGACCGCGCAAGGAGAGCTATAAAAACGTGAGACTGGCGAAACCCAAACCAAATAGAGCCGTGGCTGAAGCTGCTCCGCTCAAATCACCGTCTGGCCTAAAGGCCGATGTTTGGCAACACTTCGGTTTTAAAACAAGTTATTTTATAACCAAGGAAAACTAGTATTGACGCAAAGAAATCTCTAAATAAATCGATATCGAATCGAATCGAGAATTGAATCGGATCATGACCTTGTGAATCGGAATCGATTCAGGAAATCAGCAACGATACCCAGCCCTAATGTAGACAACCTTTCAGCTTTTGGGGGCTTTTTTGGTATTTAAAATGCCGTTTTAAAATGATCGTTGTTTAAGAAAAGGTTCTTTAGGGAACTCGTAAATAAAATAAATAAAATTCATTTCTTTTTAAGAGTATATTTTTGATATTTTCTAGTTTGTACACACTTCAAGGGGCACAAGACCCTTGACCCCATATGTGGCAGTCATTTTTCCTCATAAGAGATTATTTCCTCGTTTATTTTCTTAATTTAATTTGATATAATTGCACAAAAAGTTACTTTATAAGATTAACTAAATGTAGACATTAACATAAAACATGCATAACAATGTTAATGTGTGAAAGCCAGTGATCTGGGCGAACTGGGTATTTTTTTCAGTAGATTTGATATTCAAGAGACTTCACAAATTTTGGTTCATCAGATGCTTCTGGCATTAAAAATCCTGAGCAGAAGAGTCACAATGAGGAAAGAAATGAAATTTGTTCTTAAGAAAAGTCGGGTTCATGACGTGCTCTTTAATTGTTCACAGGTTCTTTCTTTTAAATGTTGTACAACTGTACGATGGAAAACCCTATTTATCTCTTCAGCACCACAAGTAGAAAAACACTGGCGTAAATCAGGATCTTTGCGAAAAAAGCTTAAGTGGGTTTTAAGGACGAATGTCTACTTAAGAACTGACCCATTGTTTATTGTTCATGAATGTATCATCAATAAATCATCGAGACTGACATGCATTGCCCACCTCTAATATTAAGGTTTTACACCAAATGAAAGACTAATTTTGCTTTCCTTGAAGCCCAGATATTAGCGCTCACTGTAAATACATCAAATCCCTGCTCACCGCGCCGAGCGTTAATCGCGAAACTCAACGCGTCGATGCCTCGGCCCGAGATCCATACGCCGGCTCCGATACTGCAATAGACTGCTCTGCATTTATTAATCATAGCCAAGCAATTTATATTTCATTCTGCTGCAATGCATAAATCATAGAGTTCTTCCCGTGAGAGAGAGAGAGCGAGAGCGAGAGCGAGAGCGAGAGAGAGAGAGAGAGAGAGAGAGAGAGAGAGAGCCGAGTTTTAACGCCGGTTTAATCGGAAGGCCGTGTCGCGTGTTAAACGTGGGCGCCAAGGAGGGTTTCTTGGCGTCTAATTCCGTTTGAGGCGCGTGACGTGACCGGACATGCGTGTGTGTGTGTGTGTGTGTGTTGTGGTGGCTTGGTGCAGAGGATTTAGTGGTGGAGAAATGGGCGCGTGAGCACTTTTGCGCCGCCGGTCCCTCTGTGCCGCCAATCAGCGATCACCTTGAGAGGGAATGAGAGCGAGAGAGAAAATGAGGGCGTGTGTGTGTGTGTGTGTGAGAGAGAGAGAGGTCGAGGTCAAAGGAATGAGTTCATTTGGTGGGTGTGGAGGGGAGAAGATTGGAACGAGGGTTGATGTGTGTGTGAAGCTTGGTTTTGTAACCCTGTAGAGCGGTTGAGCGCTGGGTGGAGTGAAGAGCTTGGGGTTTTAGACCGTGTGTGTGTTTCTGGGTGAATTTTGGACTTATCATAAGATGCCAAGGCCAATGTCCGATATTTTTGGTGCTCGTATCTGCCGATGACGATAAAGAGTTGAACGCGTAAAGACAAGATTCCAAAGTTCCACTGCGCGCTCAGAATTTTGTCACAAAAAAAACGCCAGAACCAGATAGTTTTCCTTTCTTTAGTTCTTTTCTGTTTTTTACTTCTTTCTTTCTGTCTTTCTTTCTTTCAGTTTTACCTCCTGTCTTCTTTCTTTCTTTTTCTTTTCCTTTTCTGCTTTTATCTCTTTTCCTTTTCTTTTCTTTACTTTCTTTCCTGTTTTTTAACCTTCTTTCTTTCTTTCCTGTGATTTTGCCTTCTTTCTTTCTTATTTTTTAACCTTCTTTCTTTCTTTCCTGTGTTTTTATCTTCTTTCTTTTTTCCTATGTTTTACCTTCTTTCTTTCTTTCTTTTTTCCTGTTTTTACCTTCTTTCTTTCTTTTTTCTTTCTTTCTTTCATGTTTTTACCTTTTTTCTTTTTTCCTGTTTTCACCTTCTTTCTTTCTTTTTTCTATGTTTTTACCTTCTTTCTTTCTTTCCTTCCTTCCTGTTTTTACCTTCTGTCTTTTCCCCTACGTTTTTACCTTTCCTCTTTCTCCCTTCTTTCTTTAACCTGTCATGTTACCATGGTAACACTACGTTATTCCATTTGCCCATCTCTTGGCCAGTGTTATTCTGTACGCAGCGATGGCTGAATTTTGGCCGGACAGTACTTAGCTGTCAACGTGTAGGAGACATCAGGAGCAGATGTATTTGCCGCGTGGGTCTCAGTACGATTCCGTTTGCTAGTGTCTCCCCAATGCTAATGCAAACTATATGGACACGCGAACCCCAGAGTATATAGAGGCGGTTGGAAGTGTAACGGTTAGGGCGTTCTCCCCGTGATCGGAAGGTCCCGGATTGGTAAGCGTACCACTGAGGTACTCGTGTGAGCAAGGTACCGTTCCCCAAGCGCTGCTCCCCGGTCACTGCCAACACAAAGCTGCACACTGCTCCTTCACGGATGGATCAAATGCAGAGCTCACACTTGGAGGAGTAAACAGTAGACAAGAAACAATACAAAATATACTGCATAATATATGAGATATTCTTAATTTAGTGGCTGGATGTGTAGGAATTGCAGCTATGCAGTTGTGTCTCAAACACACACACACGCACACACACACACACGCACACACACGCACACAGCCCTCGTTGATGCCAGTCAGATAAAGCTCCCCGGAGACAAGAGCAGCAGGCTCTCTGGCATGTTCGTTTAGTGATGGTGCTTCAAAGCTCCTCGTTTTGTCGTGTGTGTGTGTTGTGTGTGTGGTGTGTGCCGTGCGTACAAACGACTCCAGATGGGGGGAGAGAGCAAGGAGGGTGCGGTGGGAGAATCTCCAGTGTCAATTGATTAACCACACACACACACACGCACACACACACACACTGAAGCCCACAAACCCTTAGTGGCTGAATACTTCATTCGTCTAGTATTCCTTTTAGCGTCTTGCTGTGTCTAAGTCAAGCATACGCACACACACACACACACACACACACACACACGTAAACATACATTAGCTGTCCCTTCTTGTGAGTGTTGTTAAAGCAGGGCGGCTAAGTAGGGCAGCTAAATTTACCACTGTTTCAAGCCCTCAGAAAAACGCAAGGTAAACCTCTGCCGCTGTGTGTGTGTGTGTGTGTGTGTGTGTGTGTGTGTGTGTGTTTGTGACATTTTCTTGTTTTTAAAATTCTCTCTCTCTCATCTCAAGGTACTTATCGCCTCAACAATGGCTTTCTCAAATCCTCTGTTTGTATGAATGACAGAAAGGGGATGAAGCGCTGTTCTTGAGGCGCTGCATTATCCTACACACACACACACACACACACACACACTTAACTGAGTGTATCTACCTGCCTTCTAGGTGGAGTTTTTTTCCCTGTTTTTCTTTTCTGTTTTTCCCTTTAGGGATACACGATAATATTGGAATCATCGGCATCGGAACGATGCTTAGATTTGCCCGACATTCTCCGCTGATATCTGATGACTCATTTATTGTGCGCGATAAAGGCAGGGCTTGTGCCAGGCACGTCCAAAGTCCGAGGTGGGATTTTATGCGGCCCGAGGCTTTTGTCTTAAAACGTATGGTGTTATTTTGTGGCAAAATTCTGAACCCGCAGTGGAACGTTCGCAAGCAGAATCTCTTGTCTTTACGCGCTCAACTTTGCCTGCACACACGAAAATGCTCTTAACTAACTAAATTGTGAGCTCGCACATGGGCCGTGTCCCGAGCCGCGTACTGCAGCACTTAATAGTATGGTAGGTAAGCCGCTTTTATCTTACTTTTCTATGTGGTAGTATGCATCTCAGGAAATAGCCGGGGTTGTAGCTTAACGGCTTTCTACGCACTAGGTAGTGCACACGGAGTGTCGCATGCGCCCTGTTTGACTTGGTACAACACATAAGGCGGAAAGTGACATTTTTTTCAAATGTTGCGCACTACGCTGGAAATGCTCCGCCCTCGCTCCGCTCTGCTTTCACGCTCGCTTGACTCGGCGCTGTGAGTTATAGTGTTATTTTTGGGCCAAAATTCGGAGCGCGCAGTGGAACAAAATATCTTTACGCGCCTTCTTTATTAATTCGGCATCGGCAGATACTGTGACCAGTCCGTTGTGACCTCTCTCAGAAACGAGAACATGGAGGACGGAGAGAATGACCCCATCGGCCGGCGACTGAGCGAGCCCTGCCCCAGCTGCAGTCGGAAGCGCTCTCAAAATAGCCTTGGGTTTGTTAGCGGGAATCAGAGCATGTTGGAGTTGATATGCCTGCCATTAAAATCACAATCGCACACAACGTGTGTGTGTGTGTGTGTGTACACAAGTGGTGTGAGGGAGTTTTTCAGCCTTAAAATGACACACCGAGCAGTTTGTGATGTTCAGTCGAATTGGAGGTTTGTAAAATATTGAGAGAAGACGTAGGCGGTGTAGGTGTGAAAAAGGGGGAGATGAAGAAATGGACGCAGATGGGAACGGAATCCCTGATTTTTGGGGTTGGAGCAGTGATGAAGAAGATCAGCGACAAAGCCGTGACATATCGAGATAACGTCAAGCATCTTCATCATATCGGCCCAAAATTGTCCTGGTCCAAAACCAAACCTGCTTAGTTTTAGAAGAATCTTTAGCCTAAACTTAGAGTGAGTTGAAGAACACACCCTAACTTTGTTCCGTTTTGTTCAGTCTGCTCGCAGTTCTCCAGGGGCGTCTACGCCATCTTCGGCTTCTACGACAAGAAGTCGGTGAACACGATCACGTCCTTCTGCGAAACGCTGCACGTGTCCTTCATCACGCCCAGCTTCCCGGCCGACGGCCTCAACCAGTTCGTCCTCCAGATGAGGCCCGACATCAAGGGGCCCCTCATCAGCTTGGTGGAGTACTACAAGTGGGAGAAGTTCGCCTACCTGTATGACAGCGACAGAGGTACACACACACACACACACACACACACCAACTTTGACAGCTATATATGCAAAGAATGACACACATATACATATATACTGTATGTTCTAACATGAAAACCAGGACACATGCACACACCTGTACTCCCCAGTTTCACCGCAACACGATATTCTGTCATTTCAACGGATGAGGATTCGACGTCGCCTGTTATCATGAAGTCTGCTACAATACTGTTTGTATTCGATCCATTTCAGGAGCCAGCGATTGTCGTGAGACTGTATATAGTCACCGATGTTAACGTTAAGACATATATAACATTACACAACTGTAAAGCTGACTAAAATTTGCATACTTCAGCCGTAGATTCTGTTCATACCTAGGAACAAATCTTACATGAGAAAACATATCGTTGTGAAAGTTGGTTTTTTAGTGGATTTTAAACATTTTAATCTCTCTTGATTTGCTAACGTTTGTTGTCAAGATGGCACCGATCCGATACGTGGATCAGATATCGGTCTGATAACAGCTGGGGCGTAACGGTAGGGTGTTCGCCCCGTGATCAGAAGGTCGCAGGTTCAAATCCAGGGCTGGTAAGGTTACCACTGAGGTACTCATGAGCAAGGTACCGTCCTCCCCGGGCACTGCCCTTGTTAGCTGCCCACTGCTCCTTCACGGAGGGGTTAAATGCAGAGGTCACATTTCGTTGTGGTGCACTGTGTGCTGTGCTGTGGTGTGTTCACCATGACTAATAATCACTCACTTTCACTAACGACGCTAGGGTTAGCTGGATCGGTGATCAGGGCTTTGGGCCGATCTATGGCACCGCAGCAAAGCTGGTTTATTGTTCGACGTTCACACTAATCCTTACATATTGATATGACAATGTGCAGAACGAGCAACAAAAGCTAATCACACCATTATACTGCTTAATTTCCTTAACAACACCAGCTCTCACTCACAATCTCTGTGTTTCTGACGGTTTTAGCGCCGCAGGATTAGGGACCGTCACTAAATTACACAACTGTGTTTAAACGAATCATTTTCGAGATGCTATTTTAATAATTAGTGATTTAGCATATACATATAGGTGTGTAATTATTACGTTATTTTAGTTAGGAAAACAGTAATTATGTCTCTCTTCACAGAGAAATACTCATTAAAAACTCGGGATCGGCTGATACAATCGGTATCGGCAACGGTAAGCCCAAGAATCAGTATCGGTATCAGAACTGAAAAAGTTGGATCGACGCATCTCTAGTTTCTGATTTAATATATAGCAAATAAAAATATTTTTTAAAAAATTTAATGACCATAATAGTTGCAAACTGTATATTTTGACCCCTAAAATACACGACGATTCAGTTTCTGTTCACAGGACCACACACACACACACACACGCTTAGTGGAGTATCAGATTGTTTGTCCTATTAATTTGTGGCACTTCACTCCTCAGAGACATAGACACCATATGCGGTTTGGAGTGCTTATTGATGTTTGCGCACACACACACACACACACACACACACACTTTAAGCATCTTAGCGGCAGCAGTTAAATCAAACCAATGAATCATAGTAGCCAGACAGATATTTGATCCCCATGAAGGGTTTCACACACACACAAACACACACACCCACAAGCCACACTTAATCAATCATATTTCCAGTTGCCACGGTGATGCATCACACTCAGAGGCCAGTCAACAACCACCACGGAATCAGGGCTTTAAACAATGACTAATTGTGACTATTACTAATGTGCTTATGTTCTAATGAGTCACTACGTAAACAGCAGCTGTCGCTCACCCAGTGGCTCTTCGCACAAACTTCTTTCTAGGGATGTACGATATGGGAATCATCAACGACCGAAGCCGATATCCGATGTTTTTCATGCTTATATCTGCCGATGCCGATAAAAGAGAGAGGCAGAGTTGAGCGCGCTAAGACGAGAGATTTTGCTCGCCAAAGTTCCACTGCGTGCTCGGAATTTTGACACAAAAATGACGCCATACTTCTGACATTTCTAAGATAGGGGCAAGTCGAGCGAACGCGAAAGCAGAATCGAGCGGGGTCGAAGGGCGATATTAATCCTTTTTGAATTGTATGTGACGTTGAAACTGAATAATTCTCATTGAGCAGAAGTTGAGTTTCATGACAGTGTTCTAAAGCCTTTAGCGCGTTCCGAGTCCAGCATCCGCGGCAAAGGATGAATCTCTTCCCGAGAGACCTAAATATGAAATCAGCCGTGGTCTTAGCTTTTATCTCTGTGAGAGCGAGAGAGAGAGAGGGAGAAAAGAGAGAGAATGTGGGGGAGGGGAGGCATGAACAAAGAAGTGACACTGAGTGGGCAAAAGAGAATGTGGAAGAACGAGAGGGAGGGAGAGAGGGAGCTGGCAAAATGAGTAATGAAAAAAAGGGGTAGAGAAGAGAAACAGAGATGGGATAAGTGGCAAAGAGGAGGGAACGTGGGAGGAGGAGAGAGATGAAGAGAGGAACACGGGGGAAGAGAGGGAGAGAAGGTCATCGAAAAAAGGAAAGAGAGGCAGACTGAGAGAAGGACAGAAAGAGAGAGAAGACTGAGGAAGTATATATTTCTCTCCCCGCAGGCTTGTCCACTTTGCAGGCGGTGCTGGACACGGCGGCTGAGAGGAAGTGGCAGGTGACGGCCATCAACGTGGGAAACCTGAAGGACGAGAGGAAAGACGAGGCGTATCGCTCTCTCTTCCAGGACCTGGAGAACAAGAAGGAGAGGAGAGTGATCCTGGACTGCGAACAGGACAAAGTGAAAGACATTATGGAGCAGGTAACTCTCATATATGATCAAAAGTTGATGGTGAGTTAGAAAGTTTTGATCGAAAAACCGTTAAAATAACATCAAATTGATCAAAAATACTGTCCCAAGCTGGAAATGGCTATTAATGTATGTATCCACATAAATATAGAGAGGCTCATTATCAGTATCAATTAATAAAATTCATTTATTAATTATTAGAAGCCTTTTTTATTTTAGAATAGCTGTATATAGGACTGGCCAATGTGTCCTAAAAATAATATCTCAATATTTCTAAGCCATGTTGCGATATGCAATATATATCTCGATATAGTCTCTCTTTCTACTACATATCAGAACTACATATCCCACAATCCCCCGCGCATGACTCTGAGCGTTTCTCTGAGTGCGACTTGGGGTTAAGGGTGTTTGCTCAGGGACCCAATAATGGAGGTATAATGGGGAAAAAATCGCAATGTTTTCCGCAACTTTGACTTGTTCCTGCAACTTTATTGCAACAAAACGCCTAAAAACGCCGCAACATTCATCAGAAAAATTTAGAAAAGCTGCCACAAAACCAGGCATTGTAGGCCGCAACAATCACAGTAAAGACCCACAAATTCCTGGAGGGACTGCTATATAGTTCACATTAACTACAGTATGACTCAGTAACAATATGTATTCTAGCAGTAAAAGTTTGTGTAATACTTGTGTAATATGTGACCCTCCATATTATGTTTTCAAGAAAGGGCATAAATCAAGCTTCAAAACGAATGAATCGGACGACATATGACTGAGATATCAACATTCAAAGGAGTCGGGTTTCTCCTCTCACGCCAAGTGAGAAACGGAGAAATCTGCCTTTGAAGTTGACTATCGCTGTAGCACTCACAGACGCTTGGTGCGGTCGCGGCTACGTTTGCATTTACGGTAGCCTACGCTGCATTCACAGCCACACGGATAGCCTACCTGCGTTAGGTTAACTGAACTCGGGAGACGGAGATGGATTCCGGAGAAATATCTTCACGCTAGTCAACCAGTGGATTTACCGTAAATATTGGAGTAGAGCGGTCAAAACAGAAACTTTTAACATTCTGCTGGAATTGAATTCCTCACCTCAAGAAAGTCACGTTTTTAGGATGGAAAGGGTACGTTTTTCAACGAAATTTATTCACAACAGTACAGTATAGACCGTCCACTGTTTCAAAACACTAAAAACAAAAAATCCAAAATTTTACCCCACGCAACATAAACGCTCGTTTTTCTCGGAAACCTCCGTTGCGACAAGCGACTGGTTTTGCCGTGGAGGGTCACATATATGGTTTTGCAGGTCGTTATTTTGTGACATTTCAATGAATAAGATGGCACAGATTCAATAGTTAGTATCACTGCGAAACTAGAAATGTATCAGAACATGTTAATGCAAAGGATTTTAGCCATTTTTCATCTACTTCCTTCTTCAAAAAATTTGTACTGTTACCTCCACAACATAGGCGTTATTCGTATTTATGAATCACCTCCCTTACGGTAAAATAATGTAAGTATAGAAGTTTGTTCTCAACATAAGCGTTGCTAAAACCACCTAACAAGCATGTTCCTTTTCTAGGCTCAGTACACGTTACAGAAAATAAATATAGAAAGGCATCTATCTTTTAGCATTCCTTTTTTTAGCAGGTGTTATATCATAGTGAGAAATGTTGACGTGGGTTTCACTTGGCAGGAAATCTGTGGAGTTTTCTTGTTGTTAGGTGCGATGGTGCAGATTGGTCACAGCTAAATTTAAGTTTTTGTGCATCTGAAAAGGTATGATTCACGCATTGCATGAATATGTTAAGCTTTCATAACAGCTTTGATGCTGAAGCGAGCAAACGTCTGCATTTGTATTACACTGCCCACGTAAACCCGCTTGGCGTTTACCGTACTTGATGTTGAGTCCTCGATGGTGTGTGTTTGTGCTTGAGTAAATGTTCGCTAACGAACTGTCCGTTTCTTTTCAGGTCATCACGATCGGTCGGCACGTGAAAGGTTACCATTACATCATCGCTAACTTTGTGAGTCATCATCCGTTGTTTCTGCCTGAACGGCTCGTAAAAACTGTTATTAATTTTATTTGCGAATCAGTTGTCAGCGCATCAACAATAATCATTTTAATGTGCGTTAGCTGTGCATCCGTTGCTATGTTTTGCGCTGCAGCATTATTAAGAATCGTGTATGTGTGTGTGTATGTGTGTGTGTGTGACCAGGGCTTTTTGGACGGAGACTTGTCCAAGATCCAGTATGGCGGTGCCAATGTGTCCGGCTTCCAGATTGTGGATTTTGACGACCCCCTTGTTGCCAAGTTTGACCAGCGCTGGGAAGCCTTGGAGGAGAAGGAGTACCCTGGGGCAGACAGCAAGATTCGAGTGAGCGCATGAAGATGAATTAGCAAGTTGTCGCAGCTGCCAAACTCGTCCTGTTGTGCGATTGACTTGACTTGTTTATGTGCTGCTAATGCTACAATTTAGATTGAGAACATATTGAATAGATGTAAACTTTGGTTCAAATTGCTCTTGCAAATTTATGTTCATTTCCACCAGTCAGTGCTAGTTTCTGCTAGCGTGCTTACGGGAATGGTAAAAACTGTACCAGATTCAAGCCGTACGGGAAATTAGCTTTAGCTTTTGAGAGGAAACAGTTTGAAATGAAAGTCTGTGTTTCGTTTTTGACCTGCCCTCGCTTTTGCCAGGGTAGGGTAGCTTCATAGCTCATTTGCAGCAGTGACTTCAAGTTGAGGAGTTTAACTGAATTTTCACTAAAGCTACATATAAATTTGTGTGAAATTGCAAGTGATTTGGTTTAGTTGGATTTTTTTTTGTTTCTGTTTCTGTGAAATTTTTGCCGTTGATCAATGTTTGTTGTTCTCCTACAGTACACTTCCGCCTTGACGTATGACGCGGTGCAGGTGATGACGGAAGCGTTCCGCTTCCTCCACAAGCAGCGGATCGACATCAGTAGGCGTGGCAACAACGGCGACTGCTTGGCCAATCCGGCGGTGCCGTGGGCTCAAGGGGTGGAAATAGAACGCGCTCTCAAGCAGGTTCGCGTCTTACCCGTACTGTGGAAACTTACAGGGCATTTCCGTTATTTTTCTAAAGGCGTTTTTGTGTGTGCGTTTTAGGTGAGAGTGGACGGACTGACTGGAAACATTCAGTTTGACCAGTACGGTAAGCGAGTGAATTACTCAGTCAATATCATGGAGCTGAAAAACAGCGGCCCAGTGAAGGTACGTCTCACACCAAAACTCGCCACTGTCATTTCTGTCATTGTCGCCAAAGCTACTGTAGTGTAGTTTGTATAGCGCCAGTTTCCGTGTGCATGCCAGGTGTTTTTTGTGTGAGCGCGAGTGGTTTTTGCATGAAGACAAGTTTTTGTGCGCGTTGTTTTCTAGTTTTCTAGTGAGTGAGATGTTTTCAGGTCAGTGCGAGATGATTTCTTTTGCTGGTGAGATGCGGACGAGATGTTCATACGTGAACATGATTAATGTTCTTGCCTGAGTATGCAGTGTTTTTGTGACATTAGTGGGTGTACAATATGCTTTCGCTGTATTTTGCTATTTCCAAACATTGTTTTAAAATAAACTCGCAAGTTTCGCTGCGTAGATAGTGACATTTCTTGACGTATGTGCATGCAACAATGTCCTGATGACACAAAATTACCCGTATGCACGCAATTTTTTGTGCTTATCCCGTTCAAAGTTTAAGTTTAAATTTAAATTCACAATATTCTAGTCTATAAGCAGTAGTAAACAGTTAATATTCCGTTCTTTTTGATAGATGAAATTTGACGAATTTTGTGTATATATTTTTTTATTTTCCCCCACCCAAGATCGGCTATTGGAATGAAGTGGATAAAATGGTGGTGACCAAGTCGGACCTTTTCCCCAACGACACCATGGGCATGGAGAACAAGACGGTTATCGTCACCACCATCCTGGTAGGAACTGACACTTCAACAATGTAAGTGTTTTGATGATCAAAACACGGCATTGTTTTTTAGAAACGTTTCGGCTTCGCAGGAAGCGCCGTATGTGATGCTGAAGAAGAACTCGGAGCTGTTTACCGATAATGAGCGCTACGAGGGATACTGTGTGGACCTGGCCGCCGAGATCGCCAAACACTGCGGCTTTAAATACCAGCTGAAGATCGTGGGAGATGGGAAGTACGGAGCGAGAGATGCTGAGACCAAGATCTGGAATGGCATGGTCGGCGAGTTGGTGTATGGGGTGAGGAAGGATTTATTTATTATTTATTATTTATTTGTATATGTAAGCACATGAGTTTATCCTTTTCTCTTGACATTTCTCCCTTCTTCTCTCAGAAAGCAGACATAGCTGTGGCCCCGTTGACCATCACGTTGGTGCGCGAGGAGGTGATCGACTTCTCCAAGCCCTTCATGAGCCTGGGCATCTCCATCATGATCAAGAAGCCGCAGAAGTCCAAGCCGGGCGTCTTCTCCTTCCTGGACCCTCTGGCCTACGAGATCTGGATGTGCATCGTCTTCGCCTACATCGGCGTCAGCGTGGTGCTGTTCCTGGTCAGCCGCTTTAGCCCGTACGAGTGGCACACCGAAGAGTTTGAGGACGGCCAGCTGGGCGCCAGCGAGTCCACCAACGAGTTTGGCATCTTTAATAGTCTCTGGTTTTCTCTGGGCGCTTTTATGCAGCAGGGATGCGATATTTCGCCAAGGTTGGTGCGCGCTTTTCTTTTCCGAAAAAGCGGCTTTTCATTCGCCCCGAGCTTCTCCCCGAACGTAGCCTTGCTGCTGCTACTCGGTGCTCACACTCCCACCGGTCGCTCTAAGACTTTTGGTGGGATGTAGAGACACTCGAGCGAGATTTTGGGGTTTTAAAATCGCGATCGAATGTCCCTTTTCGTGAGCGAGTAGCCAGCAGGCGGGGGAGGTGGCAAGGCGAAGAAGCTCGCTGGTTCCTGTCCTCTTGGAGTGGTACCGTGTTTCGGCTGCATATTCCCCACTTTACTCTAATGGTTACGATTTTTTAAATACAGTAGCTCTATAATAAGTATAGATTCAACGCTTTTGTTGTGGAACTAACCAAAAAATGTTCTTTTCAGCATAAAGCCGACATTCTCGTTTTATTAACCGGGCGTGTGGTTGCCAGTGCATGGACGGGTGTGTGATGGTGTTCTGCTGCGTGTAGGTCCCTGTCTGGGCGTATAGTGGGTGGTGTGTGGTGGTTCTTCACCCTCATCATCATCTCGTCCTACACGGCCAACTTGGCCGCCTTTCTTACCGTCGAGAGGATGGTGTCCCCCATCGAGAGCGCCGAGGACCTGGCCAAGCAGACCGAGATCGCTTACGGAACGCTGGACGCGGGATCCACCAAAGAGTTCTTCCGGGTAAGGCTGAGAAGGGAAATGTCTACGGAAAAGGAGTTTTGGAAGGTTTTTGGGAGCGTTGGGTTATTAGCAAGGGAAAAAAGTCAGAGCAGGGTGACGTAATGTCTCAAGTTACACGGGGCTCTTTTAGTAACCATGGAGAACAGTGCGTCACCTAGGCAACGAGAGGGGTTTCCAAGGAGACCGAGAGTCAGTCAACTGTTCTTGAATGCATAGATACAAAATGACCAAGCTGAAGAGAGCTGAAGTTTTAGTGTTTAGCGCTGGTACATGCTCTGTGATTGCAAGAAGTTGATTGCACTTTGAATCACTGCCTTAATTGGATTTTAGCAAACTCTGATGTTAATTAATCCCCAGAAAGTAAATATCACAGTACACGTAGCCGAAAGTCCTTTAGCAACTAACATGGTGTACATTAGCAACTAACATAGTGTACATTAGCTAACGTATGGTGTACATTAGCAACTAACATAGTGTACGTTAGTACATTAGCTAACGTAGTGTACATTAACAACTAACATAGTGTACATTAACAACTAACATGGTGTACATTAGTACATTAGCTAACATAGTGTACATTAGCAACTAACATAGTGTACATTAGTACCTACATAGTGTACATTAACAACTAACATAGTGTACATTAGTACATTAGCTAACGTAGTGTACATTAGCAACTAACATAGTGTACATTAGTACATTAGCTAACGTAGTGTACATTAACAACTAACATAGTGTACATTAGTACATTAGCTAACATAGTGTACATTAGCACCTAACATAGTGTACATTAGTACCTACATAGTGTACATTAACAACTAACATAGTGTACATTAGTACATTAGCTAACGTAGTGTACATTAACAACTAACATAGTGTACATTAACAACTAACATGGTGTACATTAGTACATTAGCTAACATAGTGTACATTAGCAACTAACATAGTGTACATTAGTACCTACATAAAAAGTATTAACAACTAAATATAGTGCATATTAGTACATTAGCTAATGAGTGTACATTAGCAACTAACATAGTGCCACAGGCACATTAGCTAACGGTGTACATTAACAACTAACATAGTGTACATTATAAGTACATTAAATATAGTGTATACGAAAACTAAATATATGTACATTAGCAACTAACATAGTGTACATTAATAACTAACATAGTGTATGTTAGCAACTATATTAGCTAACGTAGTGTACATTAGCAACTAACATAGTGTACATTAACAACTAACATAGTGTACATTAACAACTAACATAGTGTATATTAGCATATTAGCTAACGTAGTGTTATTAGCAACTAATATAGTATATTATTAACACCAACATAGTGTTATTAGTACATTAGGCTAACATAGTAAACCAGTAACTAAATATATGTACATTAACAACTAACATAGTGTACATTAACAACTAACATAGTGTACATTAGTACATTAGCTAACATAGTGCACATTAGCAACTAACATAGTGTACATTAGCAACATAGTGGACATTAGCACATTAGCTAACATAGTGTACATTAGCAACTAACATAGTGTACATTAGCAACTAACATAGTGTACATTAGTACCTACATAGTGTACATTAACAACTAACATAGTGTACATTAGTACATTAGCTAACGTAGTGTACATTAGCAATTAACATAGTGTACATTAGCACATTAGCTAAGGTAGTGTACATTAACAACTAAATATAGTGTATATTAGCAATCAATATAGTGTACATATTAGTACTCTACATAGTACATTAACAACTAAATATAGTGTACATTATAATATTAGCTAAGGTAGTGTATATTAACAACTACTAGTGTACATTAGTACATTAGCTAAGGTAATGTACATTAACAACTAACATAGTGTACATTAGTACCTACATAGTGTACATTAACAACTAACATAGTAAGTATATTAGTACATTAGCTAACGTGAGGTACATTAGCACCAACATAGTACATTAGTACATTAGCTACAAGGTAGTGTACATTAACAACTAACATAGTGTACATTAGTACATTAGCTAAGGTAGTGTACATTAACAACTAACATAGTGTACATTAGCAACTAACATAGTGTACATTAGCAATCAATATAAAACCCATATTAACAACTAACATAGTGTACATTAGCAACTAACATAGTGTGTTATTATCAACTAACATATGTACATTAGCACATTAGCTAAATATAGTGTACATTGTGTTAAATTAACATAGTGTACATTAGCAACTAACATGGTGTACATTAGTACATTAGCTAACATAGTGTACATTAGCAACTAACATAGTGTACATTAGTACATTAGCTAACATAGTGTACATTAGCAACTAACATGGTGTACATTAGCAACTAACATAGTGTACATTAGCAATCAACATGGTGTACATTAGCATATTAGCTATCATAGTGTACATTAGCAACTAACAGAGTACATATTAGCAATCAACATGGTGTACACTAGTACATTAGCTAAATATAGTGCATATTAGCAACTAACATAGTGTACATTAGCATATTAGCTAACATAGTGTACATTAGCAATTCAACATAGTGTACATTAGTACATTAGCTAACGTAGTGTACATTAGCAACTAACATAGTGTACATTAGTACATTAGCTAAGGTAGTGTACATTAACAACTAACATAGTGTACATTAGCAACTAACATAGTGTACCTTAGTACCTACATAGTGTACATTAACAACTAACATAGTGTACATTAGTACATTAGCTAAGGTAGTGTACATTAACAACTAACATAGTGCATGAAGGTTTAGCTATGGTAGTATATTAACAATCAACATAGTGTACATTAGCAACTACAGTGCACAAAAATTCACATATAATATTAACAACCAACATAGTGTACATTAGTACATTAGCTAAGGTAGTGTACATTAACAACTAACATAGTGTACATTAGTACATTATTATGTAGTGTACATTAACAACTAAATATAGTGTATATTAGCACCAACATAGTGTACATTAGCAACTAAATATAGTGTACATTAACAACCAATATAGTGTACATTAGCAACTAACATAGTGTATATTATACCTACATAGTGTACATACTAATTTAAATATAGTGTATATTAGCACATTAGCTAAGGTAAACCACATTAACAACTAACATAGTGTACATTAGTACATTAGCTATGTAGTGTACATTAACAACTAATATAGTGTACATTAGCAACTAACATAGTGTACATTTACAATTAAATATAGTATTAGCAACTAACAGTGTACATTAGCAACTAACATAGTGTACATTAGTACATTAGCTAACATAGCATACATTAGCAACTAACATGGTGTACATTAGCAACTAACATAGTGTACATTAGCAACTAACATAGTGTACATTAGCACCAACATAGTGTACATTAGTACACATTAGCTAAATATAGTGTACATTAGCACCAATATAGAGTACACAGCAACTAACATGGTGTACATTAGCAACTAACATAGTGTATATATTAGCAGTTAACATAGTGTACATTAGCAACTAACATAGTGTACATTAGTACATTAGCTAACATAGTGTACATTAGCAACTAACATAGTGTACATTAGTACATTAGCTAACATAGTGTACATTAGCAACTAACATGGTGTACATTAGCAACTAACATAGTGTACATTAGCAACTAACATGGTGTACATTAACAACTAACATAGTGTACATTAACAACTAACATAGTGTACCTTAGCACCTACATAGTCTACATTAGTACATTAGCTAACGTAGTGTACATTAGCATTTAGCATAAAAAGTAAGGGGCTTCTCATCCTCTAGACAGCACTTAGAAGGGATTGAAGGGATTTCAGATGCTGTTTGATAAAATACCGAAAAATAGAAAACTCCCAGAGTGCTCAGCAAACCAGAAGCACAAACACGGAAACGTGGCTGCAGGTGTAGGGAAGGAAGGCCATAAATGTAGCGCATCTTGAAAAATACGCCTGCAAAAAAAATCTTCATTCAGAGTACGTTCGACAGAAATGAAACCTCAACCTTCCTAACGCGCATTTCAGAAAACCCATATTTGTATAATTTGTACAATATTTGTGGAAATTGTGATTCTTTACGTGTCAAACAATGAATCATGAAATCTTGAATCTTCCTCAGAGGTCCAAGATCGCGCTGTTCGACAAGATGTGGCAGTACATGAAGAGCGCCGAGCCCTCTGTGTTCGTCAAGAACACGGTGGAGGGCGTGCTGCGCGTGCGCAAGTCCAAGGGCAAGTACGCCTACCTGCTGGAGTCCACCATGAACGAGTACATTGAGCAGCGCAAGCCCTGCGACACCATGAAGGTCGGCGGCAACCTGGACTCCAAGGGCTACGGCATCGCCACACCCAAAGGATCTGCTTTAAGGTGGGTGGAGTAGTATAACAATATGACCCATGTTGTTATAGTATCCCACCTACCCTGACGTAGGCCGGGGGTCCTTCTGACAACAAAAAAATAAACATAAAAAAACAACAAGGTAACCTAGACGACTGCAGCCGGGAAGGAGTTGACGAGGCAACTAGGCCAGGGCTTTCCGAACGGCATTCAGCAAAATGCCGCCTTCTTTGTTATAGACAATCGAGACGTATTTTTCTAACGTGAATTTGATCCGTTTATAGACTTTTTACAGCAAAACATCTGTATACATGCCTGGGCGATGTAGGAGATTGAATGTAAAGCAGACCAACGTCTCACCTGTACAGCAAACATTACTTTGTGTTCTTTATGCTGCGTTGTGGATCATTGTGGATGTTAGGCCATGGCAAGTTGAAAACCAAAGTGTTTTTGTTCTTGCCGTTCCTTAACATGCCTTTCTTTATTTCAGTAACACAATTTCTTAGTTTTGTCTAGATAAAAAATAATCTCAAATATTAACCTTGACAAATTTTTGGGATTCTGATAGTTGACTTTGATTTATTATACTTACAAAACATTTTTCAATCGCACAGAGTTCATTATATATTTTTTCGTAATTATGGCTCTGTGCGTCATGACTAAAATGCTAATGACTAAAAATAGGACATTGAAAATACTCAATAATTATCGATGATCAAAAATCCTTTCCGCCATATTGCCCAGTTCTACCCTGCTCGTACGTTTGAAAGCCCCCGGCCTAGTTGACCGCAGAGGCTAGTGTAGCGTGAGTGGCGGTGTCCTTGCTAGCAGCTTAGGAAGCACTAACCTAGGCAAGGGGAAAAGGAGTCGGATCAGGGTGAGGTAATGTCTCAAGTTACACAGCTCTTTTTTAGTAACCATGGAGACCAGCATGTAACCTAGGCAACAAGAGGGGTTTCTAAGGCAACCCGGAGTCAGCCAGCTGTTGTTAAATGCATAGATTTGAAAATTGGCAAGCGGAGAGTGGTAGAGCCAGTGATCGTTTAGCCCGGCTACACGTCGTGTGATTTTTATGAGTTGTTGACATTGATTGAATGTCACTTCAAACGAGATTTTCTCTTCCAGAACGCGCAGGATTGGATTTTTTTATTACGTGTCCATCTATAGGTGGCGCCATTTCAAACAATATCCGTTTTCGCTGGTATCTCCTGATCTGTGTGGGTTAGCTCATATCTCTGGAACCATACAGAAGGACAGCGCTCAGGAGGCGGCCATGCTGGTGCTTGGACCCTGTTGATAACCACTTGCAGTTCTAGTTTTATTTGGCATCACAGTTTATTTCACATCCCTCACTTTTACGTTAAATTTCAGATGTTCGGTACTTTGTCATGGCTGCTCGTCTTTGGCTACAGAACCAAACGCATTTCCCAAACATAGAAACTGCTCCCGGTGAGTGCTTTGCGCCTCTTAAGGGATTAACGTGACTAAAATCATACAACGTGTAGCCAGGTTTAGAGCAGAATAGCAGTATAGATTGAAAGCAAAGATGATATCGCAGGCTGCAGGCTGCAGAGCTAAGATAGATTAAGTCTTTCTCTTCTACCTGTATGTGCAAAATACTCACTTGTTTGGAGCTCGACAAGGCAAATGGTGACAAACGACTTCCGAGGATTTGTCTAATTGGGGAAAAATTGGATTGATCGCTTTGGAGCAGAAATTCAGCTTAACTGTCTGGCGCCAAATTTCCTCGATTTTTTTGCGCTACAGAACACCAAAGAACCCCCCTCAAAATTGTAAACCGTCAGTCAGCAGCGTAGCATTCTCTCTACGTTTTTTTTTTCCGTCCTCGACGTAAAACAAACGTTTGCCAGCCAAAAATTTGCCCGGTTGAGCTCGTGTCTGTTTCTCACCTAATAATGAATTGATGATCCCCCTGCAACCCCCCACCCCGACTGTGTCATGACCAACCTGAGGTCTCACTTCCAGTCAGTAAATGATCAATGCATGCGACTTGGTGCACAGACGACCCCAACGCCAGCACTTTTGAATGTTCTTGTTAATATTGAGTTTGGGAGGCCTATGAGCGCACAGTCATGTGATTGCGAATGCCAGTGATGATGCACAGTTTGACCTACGCATGCCAGACTCATGTTTGAATCCTCTAACCAAATATTGTATGCCCCCCTCACCCCTTTTTATAATGTCGCAATCGATGTTTTTACCTGTTTTATAGAACGAGGGGATATGTGTAATGGTTGATGTTAAATGCATAGCCTCCTCAATTCTAGCCTCCTGCCCTAAGATAATATGTTTTTGATCCAAATTGTCATATACCAAAAGCTCGGCCACCTTAGAAACTAACCAAGCCGTTTTTGAAGCGGGGTGCTAAAAAAAATGGACCCCTCGTCGATGATTTTGATTGACTGACTGATTGATTTGATTGATTGATTGATTGATTGAATGATTGACATTGCTGATTGATCAATTGATGGATGGATTGTGTGACCCAATGTTGCATTCATTCTATGCGACTGGTTTGGGGGCGGGGGGGCGTGGCCCGTTGCAGCCTCGCTCCCCCACCCTCTCTAATGCTGTCTGACGAATTTGTTTTATCATTTGTTTAAGAAACGCGGTAAACCTCGCGGTGCTAAAACTGAACGAGCAGGGACTTCTGGATAAATTGAAAAACAAATGGTGGTACGACAAAGGAGAGTGCGGCAGCGGAGGCGGGGAGTCAAAGGTCAGAGCCGTGCTCGGGAATTGTGGGTAAAAAAAAACAAACAAACAAACAAAAAAGAATTTTTAAAAATGAACATATTCATTGAGGAAGCGACACCGGTGGGTTTTCAACGCTGGCAACCGGCCCGGAAAAAAAAAAAAAGAAAAGTTTCGAATTCAAAATTCAATTAACAAAATTTTTCCAAAACAAAATATGTTAATAGTAGAGTTCGACCGATATTGGTTTTTCAGGGCCGATACCAATACTGATTTTGGGTAGGTAATGGGGACCGATATTTGGAACCAATATGCAAAAATAATAATAGTAATAATAATAATTTACAAACACCAACACAATACTTTATTTAAATAACTATATTGTTTATAAATACTTAAACTTACTACAGAATTTTAGTTTAACTTTAAATAATACTAAATAAACATGTGAAACTTATATTTGAAACTTAAACGCACTTAAATGCTCGGCATGCTCTTCACGTAACTTAGACGTGTGACATGTAGCCAATCAGAGACTGTTGTCGGTGGGACATTAAATGAAGCAGCGAGTCGAGAATAAACGGCACAGAGAGAAGAGGCCTTGTAATTACTTGATATCGGTGATAATCTGCAAAATGCCAAATATCGGCCCCCGATAATCGCCCCGGCTGATAATCGGTCGACCGACAGTTTAATTATAACACTGATTTTACCACCCAACAAGTGGACCCTAAGGTCAACGCATGACCTGGTCGATCGGCCGGTTTCCGGCGCCTGAAGGTGTGGCTTTCTCGCGGCGATGCGTCCGCGCACATCTGGCACGGCAACGCCGCGGTTTGCCGCCTGCCAAATGGGGCGCGGAGGGCCGATCGCCGAGTGCGCGCAGGGCTGAGCCAATCCAGCGCTGCTAAGCCAGTTCTGATGTGACATGACAATAACATAAAATAACATTGGCAATGTTATTTATGTTATTCCCCATACGCGAAGAACGCCAGTAAACCTTGCGGTATTGAAACTCAATGAGCAAGGCGTCTTAGACAAGATGAAAAACAAATGGTGGTACGATAAAGGGGAATGTGGATCCAAGGACTCGGGAAGTAAGGTCAGTCGCTGCAGGGAGCGTGGGTGCGTGCGTGTGTGTGTGTGTGTGTGGTCCAAAACTCCAACCCTGATAATGAGTGTGTGTGTGTGTGTGTGTGTGTGTATGCGTGCCTAGGCCCTTTCCTTGTGTGTGTGTGATACCTTGATTGTACTGTGGAAGAGAAAGAGAGTGTGTGTGTGTGTGTGTGAAAGACAGAGAGAATGTGCATGCTGTTCTTGCTTGGTGAGGGCATGTGTGTGAGAAAGGTGATGTGTGTGTGTGTGTGTGTGTGTGTCAGATTGAGCCCCCAGTGCAGATTAACTACCGCATGAATCAGAGTCAGACCTGTTTTCAGACGATATTCTATATATACACATATTAATAATAATGCATGCAACAGCCACAATGCAAATATAGATTTATTCCACATGATGCACACTTTCTTTCCCCGCTCTCTCTCTCTCTCTCTCTCTCTCTCTCTCTCTCTCTCTCTCTCTCTCTCTCTACACACACACACACACACACACACTCTCTGAAGCAAACACACCTGTAAAGGCTCAGACTGTCCCTGTGCTTATCCTATTGTATTTAATTGTGCCGTGTTTTAACCTTTCCTTTCTTTCTTACTCTCTTCCTTTCTTTTCACTCTCATTTTCACTGCTTTCCTTCCTGTCTTTTCTTACTTTTCTCAATTTTACCTCATGCCTGCTGTCTTTCTTTCTGTTTTACCTTCTGTCTGCTTTCTTTCTTTTCAGTTTTACCTCATGTCTTTTTTCTGTCTTTCTTTTATTCTCTGTTTTACCTCACTGTCTCCCTTCTTTCTTTCTTTTCTTTATTTACTCTCTTTCTTTCTTCCTTTTATTTTCTCTTTTACCTCACTGTCCACCTTCTTTCTTTCTTTTCTTTATTTACTCTGTTTCTTTCTTCCTTTTATTTTCTCTTTTACCTCACTGTCTCCCTTCTTTCTTTCTTTTATTTTCTTTTGTGCTTTTCTGTGTTTTACCTTTATGTCTTCTTTCTTTTGTGTTTTACTTCCTGTCTTCCTACCTTCCTTGATAATCTTTTTCCTGTCCTGGAGCTATAAATGTTGTTTGTATATTTGAACCCTGAACCCTATGCCTTTATTTGCCTCTTTGTCTCTCCCATTCTCACACACACACACACCCCAACACACACACCCGCAAACTCACTTTTCTATGCTTTACCTCCTGCGTTGTTGTGTTGCCATGACTACTGTTTCTGTTGTGCTATCCGTAGCCCCATCTTACAACACACACTAAATATTCTTCACGTTAAGATTAAGTCAAGTTAAGTCGACATACAGTGCACTCGTTTAGCCATACCATCACTTCCAAAGTCAGCTTAACACCATCACTGTGTTATGTCACGGCCTTTTTCCACGCCGTCGGCGCCTGACCGTGACCTTTGCCTTCTCCCTTCCACAGGAGAAGACCAGCGCCCTGAGCCTCAGCAACGTGGCGGGGGTCTTCTACATCCTGGTGGGCGGCCTGGGCCTGGCCATGCTGGTGGCTCTGGTGGAGTTCTGCTACAAGTCGCGCGCCGAGGCCAAGCGCATGAAGGTGGCCAAGACTCAGGCTCTAAATCCCCCCTCTTCCTCGCAGAATTCTCAGAATTTTGCTACTTATAAGGAAGGGTACAACGTGTATGGGCTGGAGAGTGTTAAGATCTAGTGGGGTAGGAACGGCCACCATTTCTTCGTTTCTCCTTTTGTCGTTCGTCCCTTCGTTCTCGCCAGTCGCTTCCATAAAACGCTCGCTGTCGCAAGTTTGTGTTTCTTCTTGTTTTTTTTTCCCACCTTTTGGCCTCATTGTTGCATTCGTGATCGACTAAATTCATATATATAGAGTTTGTGATGTGTTTTCGGTCGTGGTAAAGTTGTCCTGCATTCATAAGGAATATGGAAGGAACTGATGGATGGATGGATGTAGGAAAGGGAGGGAAAGAGGTGTTGGTAGGTGGATAGATGTTATAGATAGCTGGAGAAGAGGATGAAGATAGATAGATACACAGATAGATATATGGATGGATGGATGGATGGGTGGATACATACATAGATAATTGGATACACAGATAGATATGAGGATGGATGGATGGATAGATAGATAGATAGATAGATAGATAGATAGATAGATAGATAGATAGATAGATAGATGGGATTGGATGTGATAATAGGCAGGATGAATGTAAGTGAGAGCGGATGTTTGGATGAATAGATGAATGCTGGACTGGTAGCTGGGTGAACGGATGAATAGACGGCCAGTGTATTTTGTCCACACGTCTAACTGTGACAGGAAGCGCATTCTTCTTCTTCCCCCATGCCGCTCTTTTCTCTCTCTCTCTCTCTCTCTCTCGCTCGCTCGCTCGTGTCCCATCGTCAGTGCTTGATGTTATTTCTGGGTTGGCAGCATGGCATGCCGTCGGGTACAAATGATCAGATCTGCCATCTCGCTCCGAGAGAAACCCATTAGCTGTCAGTCATTCTCCACCCCATCTACAGCTCACAAAGCCTTTCTTATTCTACACATGATGCACAGTGTGAAACTGACCGATGCTGTTCTTTCTCCCTCTCTTCCTGTGTGTGTGTGTGTGTGTGTGTGTGTGTTTCTCCACTTCATCCATTTCATTGCTTGTGTCCTTGCACTTGTGTCTAATGACATGTTCTTTTGTTGGTGTGTGTGTGTGTGTGTGTGTGTGCGTCTATTTCTTCACTTGTTCCCCATATGGCACGTTAACAACCTCACGTTCATTCATTGGCATGTGTGTGTTTCCTGCACGTTGCCCACGCGTTTGTGTTCTTATATCGTTTGTGTGTTGGCATGTGTGTGTATGGGTTCCCCACCTTCCTTTGTGTGTGTGTGTGTTTCCACAACGTCCATTTCCTTTCTTGTGGGCGTCTGACGACTGCCCACGCACTGTTTCTTTGCCTTGTCCATTCATCATTTATTTGTTGGAATGTGTGTGCGTGCGCGTGTTTGTGTTTAGATGACGTTTACGGACGCCATGCGCAGTAAGGCCAGGTTGTCTATAACCGGCAGTACGGGGGAGAATGGCAGAGTCCTAACTCCAGATTTCTCGAAAGCCGTCCACGCTGTGCCCTACATGAGACCAGGCATGGCAATGCCCCTCAGTATGAGCGAGCTGTCCTGAGTGCCTTACACACACACACACACAACACGTCACACTCTCTGCTCACACACACACAACTCGGTGGCTGTACCTGTACAGGTCTGACAAAGACCATGTTGAAACGTATAGCTACGTTCATATCATTATACGGTCACATCACCAGCATCATGAATACACACCACATCTGTCTGCATAATACCTTCACACACACACACACACACGCACAAACACACACCGATTAAACACCAATACAAAAATCTACAGTGAAAATACGGAAAGGTCATGTATAAAAAACACACATATACACAACGTAGCTGAACTAGACATAGAGTCTTGTGAAGACGCACATTCGCTTCTTCTCTTTCCCACTCTCTCTCACACACACACACACACACACACAACACCTTCAGCTTTCATTGAGATTTTTTTGTACCGAAAAAACCTGAGGACTCGCGACCATGCACTAAGGAGCCGCTCAACTCCTGTTTCCATAGCAACATATTTTTGGAATCTCTGATTCTTTCTATAGGACGCAAGCACACTTGAGTCATCTGCATCAAATGTGATTTCTTGTTTCTTTTATTCCGACATCGATTATCCAAAAAAAAAAAAAAGGGTGGAGAATACGTTTTGGAAATATTTTTCAAAAAGGGAAAAAAAATGACAAACGTCTCTTCCATAGTGTAAAATATCGTCACGGAATTGCTTTTGGTTTCAGGCGTTTCAGAACCAAACATTTGTTTTCAACGTTGGTGCAATGTTCCGAATCATATGACTTCTATATTGAAGATATATATATATATATATAAATATATTGATAATGTACATATCTTTTGTTCTTTTGATGTTAACATTAATGAGATAATGCTTGACACAGGGGGAACATTTTTTGACTGAGACGTTTGAGTTGTTAAAATGTGCTGTTTATTTGTCAGAGTTTTGTCATTGTTTTTTTTCTTCCAGATTGTTGTGTTCCTATGGACAATGCAACCAGTAGTTTTATAGTTCTGTTATCAAAAGACTGAAACAGTGGAGAAAAAAAAAAAACAAACAAACTTCTTCCAACAATCTTTGTTTTTCATTTTTGTGGGGCTCCAACATCGACAAAAAGAAAATGCCGTGTGTCAAAATGCCAAATAGTGATTGGTGCCAAAAGATTTCTGCCGCGTTGATGCCAATAAGGACGCCTCCCACGTGAAGTTGACTTTTATACATCTTGTTTCCTTTGCGTTGTTAAACTTGTACATTAAATTTAATGACGTGCACTACTATATGCAGTCTTAACTGTGAAACGCATGAGAACCTTTAGTTTGATATTTGTTTTTCAAGCGATGATGACGATGAAGATAAAGAAGATGCAAATGATTTTAGATGACTAGAACTTCTGTAGTCAAATACAACCTTAAAAAAAGAAAAATATATATGATGACAATATCATTGCAGATATTATATTGATAATTAAACTAATGAATTAACGGTTATATTGAAACTCTATGCCGAGCACCCTTTTCTATGCCATGCTGTGTAATTGCAAACTTGGCCATTAGTTTTATATGTATATGTATTGTAAATACAAGCAGAGACCATCCATGTGTATAACTTAAATCTTTAATTGTATGAAAACACGCACCAATGAGGTTGGTTCAAGTTTGAGAATGGTGTTTCTAAAAGCCTCTTGGGTAAAGCTCCACAGACGTACAAATATACACACACACACAAATGGACTTGAATCACCACTAGATTTTCATTAGGAGAGTCTTGAACAGAACTGAACTGGAGACAATTTTTGTAAATGGAATGTGGACTGATTGCTTTATTTTTTGGACTTTTGGAATAAACAGAAGCTGAGAAACGGCCTCCTCCTCCTTGTGTTTCTTCTCCGACCGCAAGAGAAGGATAGGGGGATGGGTGGAAGGAGAGAAAAAGCACCGAACTGCCACCTCGGGCCTTTTATCCACACACACACAAACACACACCATAGCAAATAGCGAGTGTGTAGTGCCCCTAGTCTTCCAGATGATGAGTGATTATGGATACAATTTACAACTGACTGATGACCAATAATGATTCTTTAGAAAAAACTGAATTGACCAGTGCAACAAAATGGTTTTATTTTAGGGGTTTTGTTTGAGGACAGGAGCTTGAGTGCTCATATAGTAGTAAGCAGTAAATTTTCAGAAAAGACACAAACAAATTTACTCACTAAATGACGGCCATAAATTACTTCCATCACAAGACCAATATTACATACTGGAGGCTATTTTTATCACCTACTGTAGGTAGAGTTGAAATATGAAAACAAACCTCATTGTAACATTGGCGTGCTTCCAGTAATCGCTGACATAAAACAGTATGTGCTTGGCACACTTGGACACACTGCCTTGCTGCTAAGCACACGCTCACACACACTCCTTATTTCCCCCGGAAAGTGCTCTCAACGATGAGAGGAGCTTGTTGATGTTCTTAAGTCAATGTGCTTTAAGCTATTTTAAGCCTTCTCATGTTGAAACAGCAGATGTGGCTCTGTAGGATGTATACTTTGTACACACACACTTTCATGCTTGACTACCCCTCAGACAGTCATTGAATCTGTTTGTGATTTGGGATAAATAGATTGAGAACCCTGTTGGATTCAGTACAATTTGACTCATATCTGCTATTCAGGTAATCCCATATTTTCTTTAATACCCCAACCTACCCACCCACCCACACACACACACACACACACACACACACACAGAATGAAGCCCCTGGGCAAACAGGCTGGCGTGGCAGCTGCAACTCAGCAGTCGAGTTTCCTCTTGCTGTGCTTCCTCCATAATACAACTGGCCAATCGCTAAACTATATTTTGCTCGTCCATACCAATCGATGCATCCCAAATCTCAACTAATTAAGGCCCAACAAATACAAATGACCTAATGTCCAAAATTGAAAAGATCACAACATTGCTGCTTTCCCTTTAAACTATAAGTAACCAGGTGTGCTCATGTACATATATGCAATATTGCATAACTGATGAGGCCTCGATGCCATATTTATTCTACATGTGTAGACATCTACATCTTAAACTCTCCTTGAAACAGTTAAAGACAGTTGTGAGAAAATATTTGTATAATAGTGCTGTATCTGTGTAATTAACGGAAAAGCGGACATTTTATTTACACATCATTAAAAAGTGGCCAAGTGATGTAAAGCCAGCACTGTTTTTAGGGTTTGATGTCATTCTTATTAACATTCTGACGCACTAACTTTTAGCATTTACATTTAGCAGACGCTCTTATCCTGCATTTATTTCTTAATTTTATGGACAGTCTCCCTGAAGTAACTAGGGGCTAAGGGTCTTGCTCAGGAACCCAATGGTGGTAGTGCTGGACGTAGGATTTGAACCCACAACCAATTGGTACAGAGGCAAGTATCCTAACCACTAGACCACCACCACCAGTTCTGGCCTATGACGTCAGAAATCAATGGGTCCAATTCACCAATACTTTAATGTTTTAGTAATAAGTTTATTTCTTAAATACGTTCTTATGTAAGTTATAATACGTAAATAATAGCGTATTGTTCGAGAAGAAACCCCAGTAAGCTACTGTTTTGCACAATCATACAGAGCACTCTTTAACAAATTTATTCTTAAGAATGGTTGTTGAATGAGGCCCAATGATTAAATGAAAAAAATCCTTAAACGTTCCCTAGAAAATGGCAGTAAGATAAGATAAGAAAGAACTTTATTTATCCCAAGGGAAATTATTTTGTCATGAACATGCTCAGTGCAACAAGAAGAATAAGATGAGACAATCCTCAAATCACTGTTAATACAACACTGCTACAATAATTTTTGCACTGCCGCCACTTATTTGCACAAATATTGAACATTGAATGTATGAATAGACCAGATATAGATTTTTTTCGTATTATAACTGTTCTAACCTCTTGCACATCCAGTGTAAAAGTCAGTTTCCATCTTTGTGGGTAATACTGCATCCAAACTGTCTCCCTATCTACCTCTATCTCTATTTCTAATTCTCGTTTAAAGTCATATTTAATATTCCATGTCTAGTTTAAAATGTATATTTTGTATTTTATTTATATATTGTTTATTCCATGTGCCTTATTGTTCTTTGTTCCCTATTTCGTACTGCACTGTAAAAACTGGAGCCACGTCGTCTCATCCTGTACAGTATATAACACAGATGACAAAGTTTACTTTGAAAATAAAGAAAATAAAGAACTTAAGAACAACAGTAAAATAATGCAACCGACAAAAAATAAAAATAAGAACAAAACAATAAATTAAAAAATAACGAATAAGAAACAACTATAATGGATATTATATAATACCTATCAGTAATGTAAGCTGGCTTATGAAAGCGACTGTGCAAAAAGAATATGATGAATGCAATAAAATAAAATAGCAAGGTCATAATAAACAGATATACAGTCGGTTTTCCCTCACATAATTAAGTGAGGTGCTTAAAATAAGCTGATGTGATACCATTAAGCTTTTAAGAAGTCAAGCTGAAATATGAATAAAAAATGTGTGATGCCGCCATTGTTGTAGTTACGTGTAGTGAGAGTAACAGCGCCCTCTGGTGGAACAGCGTTAATATGTCGTGGGTTTATTCGCTCAAGTGTGTTTCTAAAGCAGCACTGCATTAAATCTTAAACATCTCTGTAGACCAGTCCTAAAATGATGTTTTCCAGTCTTTTTGAAATGTCTACATGGATGTCTAAAGGTGTGGGATTAAGTCTTTATTAGTCATATGTATATATGAGAGAGAAAGAGCCTCCTTCCTGCCCGCCGAGGCTGTAAATGTCATGTGATCGCGCAGTCAGCTGACAACAGGAACGCGGAAATCAGCCGCTACATTTGAAAACCAGGCGAATTTCCTGCTTGATTTTATTCCGCCGAGTGAAGGGTTTGAAATGCGTTTTTTCACGGGTTTCCGCGCCTCTGTTCGTTAACCGGAGCGCGTGCTGGACTGGCGTAACGCGGTGTTCGTGCCGCCGCTCGCGCGTGCTGTTCCGCTCAGTTTAAGGGTGAGTTGAAATGAAGCGCCAGGTGACATCGGCGTCATCAACACTGTCGTTTAAAAAGTTATTCAACTGAAAAATGACGGAATCACTGCTCTTGGAGGACGTTCACTCTGTTGTTTTACTTTGTAGTGAAGAAAACAAATCACAGACATGACATTAAAGTATTTTATCTAATAGCTGAACATTCGGGCTTTGTAAAGCATGTTTTCAAAAAAAAAACACAACAATGACATTGTTGTAATGAAGATCAAGTAGAGAAAATAATTCTGGAATCACGTAATGCTGAGGAAAACATTATGGAATCAAGAACCTAAAAATGACAGTTAGTGGCTTTTATGACCGCTTAAATTCTTTGAGATATGGACTTTACTGATGACAAACAATATTCGTCATCATTCGGGTTCCAACATTCTCATATAGCAGTTGTGGGATCAGCTTTGCAGGATGCACCATTTTTCTCCATTTCTACCATACGTTTTCACCTGGATTGAGATCCGGACTGTTTGCTGGCCATGTCATTGAGTTAATATGTCTTTCCTGAAGAAAAGTTTTAACACTCTTTGCTTGGTGGCAAAATGCATTATCATCCCGTCAATTGACTTCATCACCACCAAACCTACTTTCAGTTGATAGAATGAGAAAAGTGTCTAAAATGTCAATGTACCCCTGTGTTTTTATTTTTTTATTGTAGAGTTAATGACTGTCCTTTACCTGACGTGCAGCCCCATATCAATAGTGATGCTGGAAATTAGCTTGTTTTCTTCAGGCGGTAGCCTCTATGTGTTTCATTGGGATGGTACCCAACAAACGGTGTAGCATCATCTCTTTGGCCAATGCAAATTTGGGATTCATCACTCAATACCACTTTCGTCCAATCATCCACATTCATGATTGCTTCTTTTTAGCCCACTGTAACCTTGTTTTCTACAGGTTAGATGTTAATGATGGTTTATGTATCTGGACTTAAATCCCATTTTGTTCTGCCAATGTCTTACAGTTTGGACACAAGCAATGACTCCTGTTTCTGCTCATTTGTCTTTCATTTCTTTGTTACATGGCATATTGCTTTGAGTTTCTGTCCTGATGCTTTTCATGTCTTCCATGGTCTACCTGTATGTTTCTCTTTTACAACTTTCCCGTTTTGTTTGTACTTGCTTCAAATTTTAGACACAGCTGACTGGCTTGTGGCACGTGAAGCTGCTAATATTGATAAGACTCATTTCATGTACAAAGTACAGTTGCTCAAGTACTATAAACCACTGATTGAAAGTCTTGATAGAGTTGTTGTGACACCCATAATACACAAATAAAATATTATGATGTGATTTAGCTCATAAATGTAATTGTGCTATTTTGAAGCGATATTTATATAGCTAAATAGTAACTAATTGCTTGGCTTGTCTTCCTAATGGTAACTCGCACTAACTTAACTAACAGAATAAATTTGCTTATTTATTCCAAAATAACAGAGATGGAGTCGTTCCAGATTTTCCTAGGAGGCACTAATAGCACAAATTCTACCACCGACCTGACCTATGGCTTCGTGTCCTGCGCTATCTCCGTCGTGTTTTACGGGAGCAACTTTGTCCCTGTGAAGAAGATCGAGACGGGGGATGGTGGGTTATTTGCATACAGACTAGAGATGCGTTTCCCAAAAGCATAGTTGCTAACGTATTGCTAACTAGTTAACACTGTGTTATTTGCAAACATAGTTAGCATCTACGCTTTTGGGTAACGCACCCCAGAATGTCATTCAGATGAGCGATGCGAACTTCTCATATTGATGTACTCGATTATAATAAACTGGTTTGTTTCCTTGTTTTAGGCATGTTTTTCCAGTGGGTTCTTTGTGCATCGATATGGCTCGTGTCTCTGATCGCTAATATCATTTTAAACTCGCCAAAGTTCTGGCCGCTAGCCATGCTAGGAGGAGCTATCTGGGCCACAGGTAACTCAAAAATTCCAACACATTATGTTCTGTCGTCAGAATATTGTGCATATGAATTTATTTTATATCAGTAACGACAAAGCCGATCGTACGGCACTGGAGTGGTCATCTTCATGTCAAATAGATTTGAGTGACGGGTTACGTCTTAAGTTTAGGGCTAGGAAATTTGTATCAAGCTAATAATCAAGCTGTGTGTGTTCTCTCCTGTGTAGGTAACATAACGGTGGTTCCTATAGTGAAAACCATTGGGCTAGGCCTAGGACTTCTCATATGGGCTTCCTTCAATCTTCTTATGGGTTGGGCCAGCTCACGGTAAGATGAAATCGGAAGCATTTGTCCTCAATATAACGTCTCCACGCTCACTCTAACTGCAGCTTGTCTTCTCAGATTTGGCTGGTTTGGTATTGAAGCAGAGACTGTCGCCAAACCAACGTTGAACTACATTGGGGCTGGGATTTGTTTGTTGAGGTAAGCAGTTGGGTATATTACAATACAATGCATTCAACAATGTGAATGAATCAAACGTGACAGTAAAATGTAGAATTCTTTAACGGGTCCTGCTTGGCTGTACGAAGTATAAGTTATAACAGATAAATGACAATAGAATAGTTACATTGTGTTATTGCACACCTCAAAGTTGATACAAGTGAGCGCAGGTAAGTAAGCGCTTGTGTCTAATAAAGAGTAAAAGTTTTCATTTTTTGTTGTCTGCAGTGCCATTGTGTTTTTCTTTGTGAAGACCGACATTCAGGGGCCCACGACGTCAGAAGAAACTCCACTGCTAATAGAAAACGTAAAGGCCTTTCTGTTGTATATCCTTTTACTGAAATGATTTATTTGAGACCATCTTTATAAAATCAAGATTTATGTGAATTAAAATCTTTTTAAAATCTTTTTAAAAACTTTGAAATTAATTATAACATTATGTTTGATTAAACTGTGTTAAATAATTTAATTGTTTCATAAAATATGCTCAAAATTTCATATAAAATGTAATAAATCCTATATAAAAATAGATGTTCCATATCTGTTACACACGTGAAAGAAATTTACTGAAATCAGTTAATCAACTTCAATTGAATTATTTTAATTAATTTAACAATACAATCAAAAGTGCTATTAAATGTAAGGAAAGAATGTATTTATATAGTATATTGCAAATATTCATTACTAAAAGGTTTTTATTTATTTTGATTCATGCAGACAAATCACTTAAGGGTCCAGATTTATTAAGATAAACTTGAGTACTTTACATTGTTACGTTTTTTACACAGTTAAGTTGCTTTATAACTTTTCTGGAAGATTTGAAAAATGGACCCAATTTTCCACCCCCAGCATAGCTGTTTGCTGTTTGTTTTTATTTTTAGTGTATTGCAGAAAGATATGGATAATCTTTAGATTTTTCTGTGTTTCAGGACACATCCATTCAAGCCTCAACGGACAATTCCTGGGTGGACATGCTAGCCCCACGGACCAAACGCATCGTGTGAGTGTGTGAACTCCTCAGTGGATGTAGGTTTGTGTTGTTCTCGTGTGGTTCTGATCCGTTTTTATTCTCGTGTTCTGCAGGGGATCGGGCCTCGCTGTCGTCGCAGGGCTCCTTTACGGCTCCTCGTTCGTTCCCGTCCTGTACATTAAAAACCGAGCAGCTCTTCACGACAGTCGATACAGTGGGGCGAGTCAGTTTGGTAAGAGCGGAAGACCACATCCTGGCCAAATTTGTCATTGTTTTATGGTGCACAGAAAATGTAAAATGACAAATATTATCAGAAATGTCTGTTCTTATACATATGAGTTAGGAAGTGTGGTATTTATTGCGTCTGAATGTGACCAATGTGTTTGTTTTTAGACCTGGATTATGTTTTCGCACAGTACAGTGGGATTTTTCTCACCAGCACTGTGTATTTCCTCATCTATTGTGCCTTTAAGAAGAACAAGCCGCAAGTGTTCTCTAAAGCTATACTGCCAGGTAAGATGCACGGCTCAGTACAGAGTCATGTTAATTTTTCATCTCATTTTAGATTAAAATAAGGATTATTTTCCTGCATGCTGCTGATTTCTGTCCTGTGCAGGTTTTGTGTCTGGGGTAATGTGGGGCATAGCCACGTGCTGCTGGTTCCTAGCCAATCACTACTTGAGTCCAGTGGTCAGTTTTCCCATCATTACTACGGTGAGTGACGGTAATGTCAAGGTCATGCCCAACAGCAAATTATGCATCAGCTAAAATGGGCCTTTCCAAAGCAGACATTTAATTTAAAGTTAAAATTTGTAATGCACAAAAACCCCACATAATCCTCGTTTCTGTTAATCGGTAATTATAGTTGTGCATGAAAGTCATGACGTACTGGTGCTTTAAGGGAAGAAAATCTGCTTGCTGCAAAAAAATATATGAAATGTTTTTGCTTAACAGGTGCCTGGTCTCATTGCTGCTGTCTGGGGTGTTTTGGTCTTTAAAGAAGTAAAGGTAAGTGTGTGTACTCATATGATCACGCAGGTGAAAATCTGCCTTCAGCGAGTCATTACCCACTTTGGTTTGCATCCTACCTGTTCCTTGCAAGCTGTTCGGCCACACAGATCATTTGTTATTCAAAAAGTTAGGACATTTAAACAGTATAATATTATACAAAGTATACAAATTAATAATACTGATTTTGATATCCTCTAATAAGAGGTCTACCTGGGAAGCATGACATTGAGAAGACCCCCCTTACATATTTGGTCTACAAGGTGTTAGAGGAAGGGCATTCAAATCTTCCTCCCCAGTTTCCTTTATCTTTTTCTGCTGTGATCAGCACATTCAAAATGCAGAGATTCAAACTTCCAACTTGCTCGTGCTGCTCCACATGTGCTCGGTCACATGTTTATCTGTCGTGTGACAAAACCTTGTGAGATGCTTCTTGGTTTAGGAATCTGTCGATGTTTGAAGAATCGTATGCGTATTAATTGTGTCTATGAATTATGACTAGATGATCATGGGTTAGTTACACCAAAAATATCACGATGCCATCAAAATCATGATTAATTGCCGTATGGTATATTTAATGTTTCTCATTTCCTTTTCAGGGCTGGCGAAATTACCTGGTCCTCATTCTGGCCTTCTGCCTGGTGTTGACCGGCGCTTTACTGACTGCCTTCTCCAAGGTGTAATTATATCTCCTCACCAGCAGATGACAGAAAGACATCAATATGGAAAAAGGGCGCGTGTTTTTTTTTTTTTTTTAAAGGCTTGTTTATACCTCTTAATAGTTCGTTTTAAACCTTTGAATGAAGGATAACAGGTGATTCCAAATATGGTCAAATAACATGAGAACTATCTCCAGCTTGGTAGCCTAATTTTGGAGAAAAATGCATAGCAGGGACTTGAAGTGATCATTTCTACTGGTGCTGAACAACGCAATCACTTTTTCAAATGTTTACTTCAGCACTTTTGTGTAATACCTCATTGTAATTTTTTAGGTGCAATTTTAATGTTGGATAAAGAAAGAGAAAACATAGCGCTCATCATTAATGATGAATGATTTTTTTTAAGGTGAGTAAGGGATTGAGACAATGCAGTTATCGTGAGATTAAATGTTACAAGTGTTTTTAATCTGTATATGGGAATTAAATTGACTTCATGGTTTGAGGAAAAGTGGGGTTTTATTCTTCTTTAGTAGTCCCAGGTACTTAGAAACACATTTTAATATTCTGACGGTCATAATCTGGGGTAAATGTGCATCATTTAAGCCCACAGCAAACACTTAGCACTGCTGCACAATTTGCAAATGAATATAAATTAATTTCTGCGCTGATTTCAAATTGGGAAGTCACTAAGATTTCTAGGGAAATGGCCTGCTAACTTTTTATTAACTAAAAGAGATTGCACACTAGACTGGGCTGCTACTGCCAACTTGATAGTAATATCCATTGGACATTGTGGTTGATGCGTAAGACCGCAGCTTCATAATGAATAGGTCAAATGTTGCGAGATCATTGCGAGTCATGTAAAAAGTGGAAGTTGATTTTCATTGTCCACACGCAGTTTCCCTATTTTGACGTGACATATCTTTGAAGAAGTTGCAGCAACAGACTTGAGGGTTTTTAAGAATGTGACGGGATGTACTCTGATTTTCATTTAATATGACTCATCTCATAATTTCTAAAATCTTCACTCTAAGAAAAGATGTGTTAAAAAGGACACAAACATTATTGAATTCTTGCACATTAATGGGTGAGTTTTGGGACGTTTCTTGTGTTACTTTTAACACATTCCCTGTGTTCACATTTTTGACAGTTAAAATGTCAAGAAAGGTAACACAAAAATGTGTACACATTAGGGATGCGACGGTTTTCGGTATTTCACCGAACCGTTCGGTACACCCAGGTGAACCGCGAAAGCTCGGTACGCCCGACATTAAGCTATTTTTAAAACATGTTCATTGTGCACGCATTCTCAGGGATTAAAAAATTATATTTTAGCTGAAAAGTAACAACAACCAGTTCTACTCAAAATAGAGTCATGTATTGATACTTTGTAGTGTTTGTTCCATTATTGTGACCAGGCGCTGATTAGCGCGCGGGGGATTGCGGGAAATGTAGGTCTCTCCCAGAAACGCCAAAAGCAGCTCATTTTATAGGCCAAAAGGAGTCCAAATTGGCTCAAAACTAGCTTTAAAACTACAAGTTTTGGGTAATTTTGAACCAATTTGGACAAATTTTGGCCTAAATTATGAGCTGCTGTTAGCACCCCTAGGAGAGATCTGTATTTCCCACAATCCTCCGCACGTCACAATAAAGTGACGGACGGACGGAAGTTCCGGAATAAACGCTGATCTCTTTATCTCAATAAATTGCTGTATTGTGAGTAGAACGCTGGTTGTGGTCAGTTATCGGCTCAAATTTGAGTTTATTCTGTAATAAAGGGGAAGATTTTACTGAACTCTAGCAATTTAGCGAGGAATGGCGCTCACAGGCAACACGCGTTTACATCGCGAAAATGTCATTTGTGCGTTTTTATGCATTTCCTTCAGTTTTTGTGCACAAATATCTCAGAATATATCAATACTTTCACGTACACCCTTGAGCACGGAACTGAAAACGCTGTGCGTCCGTGTGAAGCGCAAGCGGTGCATGCTTTAGCAAGTGAAAAGAATTAAACAAAGCTATTCTAGAAAAATTGCCATGACCATTTGTTGTTAACGAATTATTTGAGTTATTGAAATAATTGTTTCATCTCTAAAAATAGAAAAGGCAAAGTACTACTGGAAGCTTAATTTACCGAAACCGTACCAATACCGTGGCCCGAGAACCGCGACACATACCGAATTGTGGGCACACTGACGTTTTCCATCACATTAACACAAAAGTAAACATTAAACATTTGTGTAACGTTTGTGTAAGAGTGTTGTAGAGATTGTTTCATTTGTCAGAATTGTTCTGTTGTACCAAAAACACTGTACAAACCTATTTGAATTTGGTCAGCTAAGATGCAGTTATGTTTGTATATGAGCTGTTCATATAAGGCTTTGAAAGTGACTTCAATGTCAAAAAATGAGGAACACGGCAATGGGGCAATAATGATGAAACAGTATTTTCTTCCCCCGTCTTGCCACACCGAGCTCCTTCGTTTCCTCATTTATTAAAATCTCGTACGAGTGCCAACGAGACAGACGCTAAATTTTAGATTCGCCGCGTTTTAACTACAGCTACCAACCTGAAGATGGACATCAGAAATGACCCTGGTGCTTACCAGAACGTCGAGACAGAAGGAAAGCCCGACTGCCAGTACAAAAGTGAGAACACCAGTTACATCATTCAGTGTTTTCGTCAGCATTTTCTAACCAGACAAGACGTACGTACATTGATGTGCTTGAACTGTTTTAGGAGTGTTCAGGCTGGCTGGGGTGTGCCTGGGTCTGATGTGTATTCTTCAGGCAGTTCTTAATATTGTCCTCAGATTATACAGTAGGTCATTATTCCTGTATTTCATAGCTTTGTCAGTCTGTGTTTATATACTATGACTTGTGTGTTTTAATTGTTTGTGATTAATTTTTCAGTTCCAACCCATGTACACACTGCATGTAATAATCAGACTACCTTCAGAGACCAGTTACAGATCAAGTTCGATGACATCCAGAAACGACTTCAGGACTATGGTTCGTTACTAGCAATATTTCAATGTGTTTCAGCCTTAAAAGCATAATGTCTAAGTGTTCGTCAACATGTTTTGAAGTGTTACTACCAAACGATGAGCAAGTCAAGAAGCAAGGATGGCTTTACTTTGATTACAGTATTTACTACATCTCTTCTGAGAGCAAGAGCTGGGCTCAAAGTAGACGAGACTGCATGAATAGAAAAGCTGACCTGGTGATCATAAACAGCAGGGAGGAACAGGTGAGAGAAAGATTGTTTGGCCGTTTGATTTGGTGGAATTTTGCTATTTTAATTGATGTGTTATAAATTATTCTTCCTAAACAGGAGTTTTTAGACATAATCCGAGGACACAAGACCTTTTGGATTGGCCTGACTGACCAAGTTGAAGAAGGAGTCTGGAAATGGGTGGATGGTACCGCACTGAATACTGAAAGGTAAGAGAGTAAACTATGATATATCAAATTAACAGCAGTTGGAAGATGGCATGTCATTTCTGCTGTTTGCCACAGGGGAGAATGCAGTCGAAAATCCAGCTTTAAAAAAAACGAAACCCTTTATTCTATCCTTTACAGCGTTAACTAAAGTAGACCGGCTACATGATGTCAGGTTATTAGTTGGTTAATGACTCATCTTTAGTAACAGCCTTTAGTGTAGATATGATTATGCTAACAAATAGACACGTGAACTTCAAACCCACATAGCTCATTGCTCCGATTTGAGGACCTCCAACCACCAGCTGATATAAATCTATAAAACACACACACATGTAATGTGTTGTTGAAATACTTCATTACTTTATGCTCACTCGCACATTTAAAATGACTAGTCCTAATCTGATCTTAATTCTATCCTAATAGAACCTAGTTTACTGACAGGTAGCTTTGCTAGATTTATTGTTACTTCAATATAAATTTAAAGATATTTAAAATCTCTAGATCAGGAGTAATCCTGGCATTTTCACTCTCTTATTCCTTCTTCGCAAAACACATTTTAATTATCTCCCAAATAAAATAAAACAAAATCTTAACAATATTACAAAAGCAAGTCTCACTTATTTTGATAAGCCTGGCTTACTTAGGTTATTTATGTTCCATCAGCGTGTCTTAAATGATTTCCGGTTGAGTTACCATTAACCTACGCTGGTGAACAAGCCTGCTCCAGACCAGGTTAACTGTCTCGCTTGGTTTAGCCTTGTCTCATAAGTCCCGACATGCGGGAAGAGATTCTCAAAACTCTCAGCATTTTAATTATCCCCAAAGTAAATAAAATAAAATCGTCTGGTTCGCTGACTGCTTTCTTCCAGGCTTACTGCACCAGCTGCTTTTGCCACTTTTGGCCATATTTTACAGGTAGCTTTGCTAGATTTATTATTACTTCAATTTATAATTAAAAAGGAATTAAAAATAGATCAGGAGTAATCCTGCCATTTTCTCTCTCTTTCAGATTCTTTTACAGTGAAGAACCCAATGATTTTAACGGGAGTGAAGACTGTTGTGCAATGGGCTATTTAACAGACTACAAACCAGCGCTACATACACTGTACAACTGGAACGATTTAAACTGCTCATTTAAGTTGGCTGGGATATGTGAGAAAAAGTTTTGATTTTTTAGATAATTTGTGTATTCATTTTTATAACCAACATGTCTTCTACTGCTCTTCCTTTGTGTTGTCCGTGATTGTATCCAGACTGCTTTTTTATTCTTTAATTATTAAGTTAGCTCCAATGCAAGCAAAATGTCTCATAGTCATGGGTTTTTATAATGTAATGACGAATATGACCAAATCATTGTAATATAATAAAATTCAAGCATTATATGTTTCATTTTCTAATTCTTTTAGCCAATATAATTTCTCAAATCTAAATTAATCCTTATCCTTGACAATATATGGGTTTTTACCATTGACAATTTTATGGGTAATGTGATTCATGTAATGTGATGTGATTCAACCACTTTAAGTCAGCATATTTGTTATCAGTTACTATACTAAGAAAAAACTTTAAAAAAACCCATTTTAGTCACAGTTTTAGCCACAAGCAAGCCGACATACAAACACAGACGCAGCTCTGAGTTTAGCGTTTAGCAGGAATGAGTTGCAAGGTTTACAGCTTATTCATGACATTACAAAAAATTGTTTTACATCTAAATAACTTGACAAACGAGGTCAGTGTTTTCCCTCTTCTGAGCTGAGAACAAGGAAGCCTTGCTAATCAGCTGCTCATTCAAATCAGGTGTGTGAATCCTGGAGGGAGGCCAAACTGCACTGCTATTGTCAAATCTGGGAAGCTTGGCTTTAAGGCAAAGATCTGATTAAAGATAGATTTGATAGCGTTTTATGTCTTGTTGGCGCCTGTGGTAAACTTCAGCATTGGTTGCACTCTCCTTGACTCCTGATGTCCTGTCTGCAGTTATGGTACTTGCCAGGTGAGTGCTTACAGTTCCTACATCAAATTTAAATGGCATATCCAACTTTGTGAAGAATTTAGATTTGTGAATTAAAAAGTAAATACGCATGGTTCTAAATATAGTAGAAATGTTTATTATGATTCATCGTTCAAATAGAATTTGAAGTGCAAACAAAATTCAAGCCTTTTCTCTTCAGTGCAATAAATCTTTCTTCAAACAGAGCCATATAAATCAGAGAAAACAAGGGATATCAGTCCAGTTCTTTACAGTAGAGTTTTCCTAACCCCAAGTCATTGGGTTGCATCAGACAATGGTTATTCATTTTATTTATTTATTTACTTTTATTTGTATTTGTTTTTTGAAATTCCACGTGCAGTTTCTCATACAACCGTTTAGCTAAGAATGGCCTTCTCACAAATTGAAGGAAACTGTACATTACAATTAAAATCAGCCCAGTTGAGAGGTTGAAAAATATAACCTGTTACGACGCAATGTTCATTTTCTCCATTAGGTTCTCCAGCTCCCCACAACCTAAAATAGAGGATCAGCCAGTTATTTGTGGTTTATGAGGGCTTGCAGTAAAATGTAGGAAATATATACAGTACACTAAGTGCAAATTAATTGCTGTGATTGACTTACGCTGTAGTCAATTCTGAACCATCCACCCATTTCCAATCTCCGTCTGTGTCAGTCAGACCAATCCAAGCCTTTTTTGGCATCAACGCCCCAAGGAAACCCTGTTGCCAGAGGAAATTTGACTGTGTAAAATGCTTTCAGATTGTTTCCTCTAAACGAAGTGTCCTTGGACCCTGGGGACTTCTTTAGATTTTATTCCAACGTCAAGTATACAGGAGGATGTATTGCAAATGCAGAGAACAAAGGATGTCTGCTAAATTCTTAACGATGCAATTCGATTATATTTCTCAAAGTGACCTGTTTGAATTTAGGATGTTGACTCTTGGCATCATTGTTAATGTTAATAGCTAAAATTAAATTAATAGCACCAACTATGTTCTACCTGAAATAAAACCCAGTACCTAACTGAAGGAGTCCAGCTTTCAATGAAATGCAAAAAGCATAGCATGAACAGCCAAAAGCAGCGTGAAACGCTCTATAACCTTTAAAGTGGGCTCCACGTTCCCTCACCTGTTCACCTTGGCTGTTTATGATGACCAGGTCTGCTCCTCTCCTTTTGCACGCCCGTCTACTTTCATTCCAGCTCTTTCCCTCAGTCGAGACATAGTAAATGCTAAAGTTGTAGTAGCTCCAGCCCTGCATAGTGGCATTATCTGGAGATCCAATTTCCAGTCAGCTGAATTGAACCCAACTTCACAAAAAACGTGTGAAAAATGTAAATGAAATAAATGACTGTGGAGAAAACAAGGACCCACTCAGATCCGAAATCCACGCCTTATGCTCGGCCCTCTCTTCAAGAAGCGTCTGGTAGCTGGCAATTAGGTTGTTGTGTGCCATGAACTTGACCCCCAGGGCCGTGATGGCAGCCAACAGGAGAACACACAGCAGCACCAGGCACACTGCAGTCGGTCTGTAGCATCTGCTTCCTGATGCATCTCTCCCTGGAGGCAAAAGGAGAAAGTTAGAAACTGACCCAGTAAATAGGGAGAGTAATGCATAAATGCTCTCTAATTGTACATACTGTACTTTCAAATGACTTAAAAGTAAAAAAAAAAAAGTTAAAATTCAGGGTACCTCTTACAAATGCTTTTAGGCTTTTCTTCCTGTAACTGTCCCTCGTCTCTCTGTTGACGTCACAGCCTCTAATAGCATCTGCGCTCTCGTAGATGTCTACCACCACCTCCACTCGATCTCCACTCTTCTGTTCCTCAGTGTAGCTTGTATTAGCATAAACACTCATCTCCATTCTACAAATGAATCTTTGAAACACTGAATTACTCTATATCTGACTAGCTGCGAGCCCACGTCTGTACAGATGCTACTTATTTGAGGAAGTCTTTTCTTTCATAGTGAATCCTGATTGCAGCAAGCTTACGGCAGTACCACCCTACTTTTGGTGATTTATATCGGGGACTCATAAAGAGCCATATTGCATACCATATGAAGTTGAACATAACCTCAATCTACGTATTTTCACAGTGTTTTAGGCTTTAGTTTTAGCTTTGGAATTTTAAAATGTACTGATTCCATTTTTAAAACAACGCACTGCCAAATGATGCAACTAACAACTGTCACTTTTTCATGCCATATTTGGGCTTCATTTCCACTTCCTTTTCCCATTTTTGCTCTGTCTGGTTTCTGTGTTGTCACTTTTGTACCATACATTCTGTACCTTCCTATATTTTTGTTTTTTTCAAACTTTTGTTTCCCCGAGTATGGATTTTCATACATGGTTGTGGCTTTGACGGAAAATACCTTTTCCCCCCACATGTGTAACCTGCTTCCACCTTGTATCATTTAATTACTGGAGTAATTTATTTAATTAATTTTTACATTTAAAATGAACCGCTATCGTAATAGGTTATTTCTTGAGAATAACTGCCTCATGTAATTTAGTTCTGCTTTTTATGTCTGTTCAGATCCATTTTGTTTATTCAGCGTCCATACAAAGTCCAGCATGAACAGAGTAGATGAGATGAAATAAACCAAAATATAAGGAAAAAGCAGGCATCAAAACATGGTTTAAAGTGAGTTAAGTGTCAGTACAGTGTCTACTTTTCTAGTACTAAAATATAAACCTAAAAAAAGCAACATTAAAAACAGGAAAAGTCCACATTTAACAACAAAGGAGTATATTATGGTATTTAATATGGCATATTAAGATTAAAAAGACAAAAAATATAAAGGTCATGTAATTAAACTACTAAGTATTTGTAAAATAGTAAGGGATAAAGTAATATAAAGTTTTGAAATAGCCAACACTGGAGAACTCCAATAGAAAAAACAAAACAACTAAAAAGATGAATTTTAGGAATCCAACTGTTCTGTGCATGCTTCATTGCTCTTGTATACTGTCTCACAGATCCATTTGTTATGTTCGTGACAAGTTATGTCATTCCAGTTCTTTTCTGAATCTCCCAACATCTCAGCACAGTCCTCGTTTCCCAAATTATTTGGCTCCCCCTCCTTCCAGAACCTGAAACTAGAAACATTTTAATCAGGTTTAGTGAAGTTAGAATCCAAGCCTTTAGCCCATCTGATTGTCCTGTGGTCGTAACTAATAGGGTTTCTCCTATGTCTTATAAGAGACAAGTAAAAACACTTCGATTTAAAGCACAGTTGTGATAGCGTTTAACTACAGTTTCTGCTAAATTTTATCATCGTGTAGCAGCTCATTTTATCAAATGACATCTTTACTGTTGTTTTGCCACTTTAAATCAATACTAGTTTGTCTTACTTTGCCCTGAGTTTTGTGCCATCCACCCATTTCCAGGTCCCCTCTTTTTCGGAGTCAGTAAGACCAATCCAAGCTCGTTTATTTAAGTCCAGATGCCCAGTGATGAACTTCTGTCATTTTAATAGCACAGCAGTTTAACAACATGGGTTTGATCACTCACACAAACAGACAAAAAAAGCCGTTTCTATGAGTACGGTTTCATTACGTGTAGTAATTGCACCTGTAATTACAGTCCTCATTTACAGAGATCTAGATTTGAATAGGAATATCACTTACACACATGTATTTTGTCATATCTTGACCATTCAAGATGAATTTCTCATGATTAATGATTTAAAAAACCCCAGTTTGCATATACCAGATATTTATTTATTTTATTTATTTATTTATTTCGTTATCTATCACCTGTTCTTCTCTGCTGTTTATGATCACCAGGTCTGCTCCTCTCCTTTTGCACTCCTGTCTGCTCTCATTCCAGGTCCTCATCTCATTTGAGATGTAGTACATTCTAGAGTTGAAGTAGTGCCATCCTGAAATCATGCAGATTTGTTTTTCTGTTGTGCGTTAGAATCATTGCTGCATTTTTTCTGAATGGCTTTTAGCGAAGATCTAAGCCTTTATGTCTGCAGAACATGGTTTTGAATATATGATAATGTTCCAGCACCTTTGTTTTAACCTTCATCTGAGTATTTACACCTACAAATACAGTCTGAAGTTTTGTACAACATAGGTTTGTACAGCATTATCCACCTTTTCAAGTGGCAATTCAAATTACCTCTGAGAAGCGGCAGTAATTTTTAGTTGCACCCACTTTTTTTTACAGTAATACATATTTTAAAGTCCCTTCACTTACCAGAGCCAGAAAATGGCCTGTGCTGCTTCAGTAACCGGTCTCTTTCTGCACTGAGGGTGTTGTA
>JAVGVS010000214.1:675057-750819 GCA_032718565.1 Distichodus sexfasciatus | reverse complement strand
CATTAGCAACTAACATAGTGTACATTAGCAACTAACATAGTGTACATAAGCAACTAACATAGTGTACATTAGCAACTAACATAGTGCACATTAGCAACTAACATAGTGTACATTAGCAACTAACATAGTGCACATTAGCAACTAACATAGTGTACTTAGCAACTAACATAGTGCACATTAGCAACTAACAGTGCACATTAGTAACTAGCATAGTGTACATTAGCAACTAGCATAGTGTACATTAGCAACTAACATGGTGCACATTAGCAACTAACATAGTGCACATTAGCATCTAACAATGTACATTAGCAACTAACATAGTGCACATTAGAAACTAACATAGTGCACATTAGCATCTAACAATGTACATTAGCAACTAACATAGTGTACATTAACAACTAACATAGTGCACATTAGAAACTAACATAATGTACATTAGCAACTAACACAGTGCACATTAGCAACTAACACAGTGCACATTAGCAACTAACATAGTGTTGCTAACATAGTTAGCAATACGTTAGTAACTATGCTTTTGGAAAGCGCACCCCTTAAGAAGAAATTAGTTCTAAAATTCCACTTTCTCAAAGATTCTGACATTCACCACCGTTTTCCTATTCAAGATTTGTTCTTCAAACGCTTAACGCACCCTTCCGCAAATTTTATATTATGCCAAACATTGCGTAATTGGCTCTTCTTTCATTCCAGAGGTGTATAATGTTCTATTTCTTCAAAACACATTAAAAAAATATTATGAAGACGTTGGTGAATGAGGCTCATTGTTAGCAACGTCAGCCTCTTCGCATTATCGCCCCATTAAACTCACCTCTCACTCTCCGCATTTTGCAGATCATTTGTCAGTCTCAGAGAGTTGTACCGTTCGTACCGTGCTACCTTTTTTCTGAGCGAAGAAGCCTTTGACATTACAGTAATCCCATATTGAACAGCGAATAACTGCCGTAACACAGCTAAACATTAACAGGTGCAGCTCTTGGCAGGTGTTTATAGCTTATGAAAGAAGCAGGAGGCAATCTGTTCTATTGTGTTGGCTCACACAGCAGCCGGCGACGTTCACAAGAAAAAAGAGGCGAGACTGAGAGAGACGGAAGAGTGCAGTCAAAGGAAGACGAGAGCGAAAAGTCGGACATTATGACGAGGATGAGCCGGTGCGCGTGTAGACGCCACAAGGGCTCCGCAGGGGGAAACGTCTGCTGAGTTTGTTTTCATTAATAAAGCTACATCGCCCCAGCTGAGCTCCTGCAACGAGGTCAAATGTAGGAAGGACCTCGGCCTCGGCATTGCGCTTCTGTTTCGTGTCTCCGAACCGACTAGGCTTTGAGGCACATACGAGGCCGAGGAGGGCCAGACCGAATTGGAGTCGGTGCTGGTTATTGTTTCGTTGACGTCGTTTGGAAGCACTAGAACTTTGAACATCAGCATGTTTAGAATAATGTTGTTTGCATGCTGGAATTCATTTTTTATTTGACGATACATTCAAAAACAACTACACAGACTTTGTTTAAAGCCGGGAGAAAATTTATGATAAAGTCGACCATGTTGGGGAAATGCTAATTAACTACTATTTGAGTTGCTTAGTAGTAGTGAAGCTACAGTGTATGTTTAAAATGTTAATATCAGAATTATTTTTTTTAGAAATAGGAATGTAACACGGCAAAATGCTGCATAATTTCAAAAACATATTCTTATTTTTCTGTCTTTACAAATATGGGTATTTTCAGCTACCGGGGTTTTGTGGTTGGTATGGAATTGGCGGAAGTGGCATCTGAGAGGCTACCGTGGCCACACAGCGCATGCTCGTTACGTCACAGGGCGCACTTGGCAGCTGTGAGATGGAGTTAGAGGACAGAAAGTTGAAACGGACCGAACTTACACATTTGCGTGTAACTTACACAAGCCGAAAATTGAAACACTCGCTATCTCCAAAACATCACTGAAGGTTTATTGTGATTTGACATTACATGACATGACATGACAGCACTAATATGAGGTATTACTGGATGAAACTGCTTTGAAGTAGCTTGTAGTCTAGCTAACTGTGTTATTAAAACAGTAGCTTTGCTGAACCGTATCTACTTTTAATCGTAAGTAGCTTGTAGCTTAAAAAATTACCATTTAAAAATTCTCCAATCCTGCTGGACCAGTTGTTGGCATAACGGTAAGATGATCAGAAGGTCTCCAGATCAATTCCCAGACCAGTAAAGGTACCACTGAGGTACTCATGACCACCGTCCCCAAGCACTGCTTACCACGGTGTGCTGTGCTGTAGTGTGTTCACAATGACAAATAATCACTCAACTGACTTCTGAGATGTGTGAATTTGTGTATTAGTGAGGTCTAGTCATAAGGGTACTCGCCTCTGGACCAAGAGGTCATGGGCTCGAATCCTACCTCCAGCACCACCATCACCGGGTTCCTGAGCAAGCTCCTTAACCCCAAGTTGCTCTCAGGAAAACAGTCGCTGAAATTAGGAAACGGACGTTTCTTGGATTACTGCTTCCATCTGGGCCAAGGTGGATTCCACACTCCGACTCCATCTCACAGCTTACAGAGCGTACTGTAACGCAACGAGCATGTGCTATGTGAACACTGTAGCCTATCAGATGCCATTTCTGCCAGTTCAACACCAAACACAAACACCTGGTAGATGAAAATACCCACTGCCCTCTGCTGCTTCGCGGAAGGGTCAGAAACAGAGGTCACATTTCACTGTGCTGTGCTGTGCTGTGTTCACAATGACAAACAATCACTCACTTAAGTAAAAGATTTGCAGATATCATTAAAAATGTCCTTAAGTAGGCCTTTGAGGAAGTTGTCAGAGCAACGATTTTAACCAGATAACCATGCCGTAAATAGTGAGGCAGTGACAGACCATGTTCTTTTTGCTTACCACCAGGAGGCGTTATCAGTGGTGAGTGAAGACCAGTCGCTGTTCGAGCCTCCCTACGCTGCTGCGGCCCCCCTGCCTAAGACGGACATGACGGCGTCCGGCGCACAGGACTACGGCCAGTCTCACAAAATCAATCCCATCCCTCCCCAGCAGGAATGGATCAACCAGCCGGTCCGGGTCAACGTCAAACGAGAATACGACCACCTCAACGGAACCAGGTAAACTCATCATGCACTCTTGTGTTCATCTGCTGTATTCGTATTCTGTGACACAAAGTCTACTATGATACAATTTCAATTTGAATCAATTCAGCACCCAGTGGTCAATAACCCTAACCTTCTCCTATCATGGTTGTAGCTTAATGTGAGCGGAGATGACAAAGTCCAGCTGTGGAAAGTAAAACTCTAAATTCCCACTGGCTAATGCTGATTCTCGTTAAGTTTCATTTGATGTTGTGAACGTTAACACCTCAAAAATCAAGTACCAATAAGAGTTATAGTTACATTTAATAAATGCTGTAATTGCTGATGAAAATGTATTAGTTACATGTTCCTGTAGTTGAAAGATTAGCAAGAAAACCTGGCAGGAACTTTTAGAGTTTTTCATTTCCGTCAAAACTAAGTTATTTCAAAAAGTTTCAAATTTCTTAGTAATTATTTGTTGGCTGTAATCACAAGCTAGAATTATGATGACAATGCTAATCTAATTACATATTTTCTGGAGGAAATACAGAATCAACCTTGCTAAAAAAAAATAAAATAAGACCATCATATACCATCAAAAAGATACTACAGTACATGCTGGAATAAATCCCCGTGTCTATCATCTCATTTTCCTAGCATAAAATATGAAGAAACAAGGGGTGGCTCAAGTCAACGAAATCTAGCAAGATTGTGTGCACTTGCCACATTAACAAGAAGTTTAATAATGCTTGCAAGTTTGTCTATGAAAATCATTGTATGTTTTAAGCCTAATTTCCTCCCTCCAATCGCAGAGAATCTCCAGTGGACTGCAGCGTGCAGGGGAAATGCAACAAGTTGGTGAACAGCACTGAAACGCCACAGATGGGCTACGGAGGCTACATGGACGAGAAGAACGCTCCGCCCCCCAACATGACCACCAACGAGAGGAGAGTCATCGTCCCAGCAGGTAGGGAGATGTTGACCATTTTGCTGAATGGAGCATTGCACTGTTACTGCGGGCAACAGTTGAGGAGAAAGTAACTCTGAGGTTAGAACGTGAATCAGCATCTACTGCTTTTCAAAGATAAATACACGCGTACGTGAAATACGACAATGAGAGAAAAGTCAGTATCAATGTCAGCTTTGGGGGAATGGAAGAATTTTAGAAGTATATTTCAGCATCAAACATGGTCAGTGAGTTCTGACTCCCCGAGTGCTTACTTGCTGACTTGCTGTCTCCTCTGGTGCAGATCCATCCCTGTGGTCACCTGACCACGTACGGCAGTGGCTCGACTGGGCCGTGAAGGAGTACAGCCTTCTGGAGATCGACACGACCATGTTCCAAAACACAGACGGCAAGGAACTGTGCAAGATGAGCAAGGAGGACTTCCTGAGGCTCACCAGCATCTACAACGCCGACGTCCTGCTCTCGCATCTCAATTACCTCAGGGAAAGTAAGTCCGCTTCTGTTCTTGTGAGTTTGGTAGTTGTGGTAGTTGGGAGATTTACCAGCGAGGAGGATTGCCAACGTCCAAAGTGTAAGATTGCAAAATTTGATTTAAAAAAATGATGATACATTGATATATTTCAGCACGTCTATTCAATGATCAATAGCATTATCCAAAAGGAAAACAATGATCAGATATCAAACATACTGTAATGCTGATTGAACAGGAACAGGAAACTTTGTGTTAGTGACAGAAAGATAGGGGACTAAATCCCAGTACTGGCATCATGAGCAACTTGCTCCTTTGAGACTGTCTCTGAAATTTGGAAATGGAAGTCACATCAACTAGATAAAGGCCTGAAATAAATGCGGAGACGTAAATGTAGAACAGTTTCGCATGATTTCATGATGATGTCATAAAACAGCGTTGACTTCTCAACCCTCTTCATCACCATTCATGGAAAGTATCGTTTACGTTTGAGTTAAAAACGTCCATTTAAATGAACGTGCAACCGCAAAACCACGTTGGCCAAATGCTTGAACCCTCCACAGACCGAAAAACCTAAAACCATGCCTTAAATCAGACCTGTAGCAGCGCAGACTTCGAACGTGCTGATATCATATTTCGAAAACGCTGCATCCGTCGACTTTCCCCGCAGTAATGTCAAACCAGAGACTAAATAAGTCTGACTCTGTTGTCCGCTAAATAGCTCTTCCACATTCTCCTTGTTGAAAATCGTCCCGAGATGCTTTTAGCATGGTGTTTGTGTTTGTTTACAAGAATTTATGATGTGCTTGGGAGCCAAATTGTAAAAATTGATGGCGGCAAATTGGTCTTTGGTTTGGTAGTGATCTCAGCTCTTGGATATCATGACTAGCAAACCATGGCCAGAAATGTTGATGTCGGGGGAATGTTGAAGTCGTAAGGTTTGGTCACCTATTGTTGTACTGCCATGACTAGGCAAATCTGACCTATTCCTGGATCCCTGAAACCACTATGTGGGAGGGTGCAGATGTTGATTTAAAGTGGCTTGTTGCGCCAGGCTATAAAGACTCTGTTCTCCTTTTGCCCGCTTAATAGTTTTCACGTCAGGAAGTGACCGTTCCTGGCTCTCCTTACCTTCCATAACTCCTCGGGACGGCTACGTTTTGCTTGGCCGAAACATCCTCGACCGTGAAGGATTTCGATAACCAGCCCCGTCCTTAGCATCTCCCCTCCTTTCCCTGCCCTCAGCCATGGTTCTGGCCAGGACGGAGGCCCAGGTGCATGGCCTCGGGAGGCTGGCTGGCTGGTGAGCTGAGGGCCCCTGCCTCTGCACAGGCCGGGAAAGTTTATCCCTAATTTACAACAGAGGCAAGCCAGGGCCCCTCTTCCTCCTCCTTGTGCTCTTGCAGGAGCTTTTCTTACGTTATAAGCGCTGCAAATTTTGGCCGAGCTCCTCCGGGAAGGGCAAGAAAGCCGAGCCTTGTCCCCTCCAATCGCCCGGTGCCATCCATAAGTGAAACGTCGAGCGAGATGCCGAGCATGTGTTGCCGTGGTGGTGCTCGTTACCAGGAGAAGCGCTGATTGTGCCCCGGAACAGGGAGGAGGGTGGGTTTTCAGTGAACCGAAAATGCGCTGACTTTCGTGGAAGATCTCAAGCTGGTAAAAGAGGGGCCAAAGTTAAAGCTACAGGGTCGTGTCCCACAGTTTTTGGCTGTCTTTGGGATGGGACGAGGGGAACAGATGGCTCGCCCAAACATTATGACAGCAGCTCAGCGCAGAGGCGGGTGGAGTCCGGCCCTAAAAGCGTCTCTCCTTTTTTTTTCTCTCGTCTACAACTCAGCTGTGTGAGGTAATGGGAACTTTATTCCGTGGGTGTCAACGGTTTCATGTGCTGAGGGCTTGCATACTGAGGAGTATAACGGAGTCATTGTGAGCCGAAGCGGGCCCTGCTGCTCCATCGGATCGCCATTTTCTGGCTTCTCCGTTTCTGGAGGGCTTGACGTTTGGAGTTTTCATTAGGGACGGTTCGGGGCAGGATTGAGCGCTCGGCTTAAGCGTGGGCCGCTGTCGATCCGCCTGCCACTCTCTCCTTTGATTTAGCCTCTGTGTGTTTTGGACGCCGAAGAAATGGCCCCGGAATCCTCTGCATGGCTGCTCGAATTGCTTTGGCGACGATCCCGAGCTAAAATTGAATAATAATCATAAGAGAGATGCTCCTGTCCTGAGCACCCCGCCCTCAGAGGAGCTTTAGCCTGAAGCATGGGGAGATCTGTGTGTGTGTTTGTCAGGAGGTTTTTAGGTACATATTAGGGACCTGATTGTCCCCTAAAACTCCAACACACAAGTTTACAACTTTTGCAGGATTTCAGGGAGTTCTGAGCACCTGATTCCCCCCAAAAGTTAGGAAAAGTGGCATTTGTCGTTGTGGTGACGTCTATAAGCATTTTTAGGTGGTTTTGAGGACCTGACTATTCCCTAAAAGATAGCAAAATCTAGGGTTTGTCAGATTTTTGTGTGTGAGAGATGCCTACTTTACTTTTAGTACAGTTACTTTGTTCATACACAGATGTGTTTATGTGTGTTTGTGTGTGTGTGTGTGTGTCTGGGTGTGGCTGCTTTCCAGACCCATGGGCCTAAGATATCAACCCAAAACTGATCTTTTTTCCCGCTCACAACACAAACAAACACAATCTGTGCAAGAGCCTGTGTAAAAAAGCCCTTCTGGATCCCCTCATACACACACGCCTGTGAGGTGTCTCCCAAGTCGGTCATCTCTGGACCTGACGGCAGCGGCGGCATAATCATGTCATGCGCATCTGTGTACGTGGTTGTGTGTTTGTTCATGTTTACACACACTCTGATTAACATTCCAGTGTGTCATTAAAGTTTATACACAGCGGCGCACACTGAGGACACCCCTCCCCCCGCCACGGGGCACAACGCTACGCTACAGCTATTCTACCACACACACACACACACACACACACAGACACACACACTCCATCTTATAGATTCTCACAACAAATCTCAGGTGTTCCAATATTTTAATCAGGTTTGGCCCACATGGAGCAGGAGCAACGATAGACAGATAGAGACGGAGTAGAGAGAGGGAGTCACAAAAAAAGGAGTGCGAGATGGAGGGAAAGAGAGAGAGAGAGGGAGAAGATGGATGGAGAGAGATCGAGGGAGAAAAAGGGGGAGGGACAAAAAGACAGTCAGGAGGAGAGAAAGAAAAAAGAGAGAGATGAAGGTGATAAGAAGAGTAGAAAAAGCGAGAGAGAGAGAGAGAGAGAGAGAGAGAGGGAGATGGATGGAGAAAGATGGAGGGAGAGAATGGGGAAGAGACAGAACCAGAGGAAGAGAGATGAAGGAATTAAATAAAGAAATTAAGAGAGGTCGGGGGGCGTGGAGTGATAGATGGAGAGGGAGTGTGAAGGAGCGAGGGATGTGGAGGGAGAGAAAGGGGGAGAGACAGAAAGACAGGCAGAAGGAGGGAGAGAGAGAGAGAGAGAGAAATGAGGGAAAAGAGAGATAAATGGATGGGGTGATGGATGGAGAGAGATTGAGGAAGGGAGAGATAGCGAGTGATGGAGGGACAGGGAGAGTATTGAGGAGAAAGGGAAAGAGAATGACTTTTAACAGAAAGGTAATAATGGTTGAAGTTTATGAATTGGTGCAAAAATTATTTTAAAGAATTATTTTCCATTCCTTCCAGCTATTCGCATGTGTAGAACAAACAGACATGCACATGAAAACCCCAGACAACGAGGAAAAGTGTGTGTTCGTGCATTAATGTGCATTAACAATTACCTCAAGAGACGGAGGCGGTTGGGTTTAAAAAATCTGGATGGAATCTGGATCTCGTGCAGGCCGGATCGAGTCTCGGGTGCTATCAGGTGGATCTAGCAGCCCCTAAGGTGCGCGAGAGCGCCGGGGCTAAGTGTTGCGTTGCGCTGCTGCGCTAACCAGGCCTCGCCGCCGGTCACTTATCCAGATTGCTGCTAGAGATCGCCGCCCACTCGCCAATGTGCTTTCAATTTGGCCGCAATTTGAGAATTTGTTTAAATTACAGCGAAGGTGGAGGGGGGTGTAAGAGGCGGTGAACTGCTGGCATTGTCTCAGTTTCCTCAGAAGATGGTGTGTGTACGTGCAATTTGTGGGGGAAACAAACCTGTATTGTGAAGATGTAGAGTAATGGAGGGATGAATCAGTCTATGTCCACGTGGCGACTGTTGTTATGGTGACAAGAGCTGCGTGGGACAGACTTAATAGTTTTAGCCTCCCATTCATTCTTGCTCTCTGTATTTTTACTGATCTGTCTTCCTGCTGTCAGTAGACCGTTCAGCATATAAAGTTGTGGGGATCAACACTTTTCCTCAATAAACTGTGTGTGATGTGGTGTAAGCAAGTGTGTTTGTGCAAGATAAAATATGGCAGTGCTTCGTAGACTCTGCATTTGTGATCGCAGCCAAGCTACAAGTGCTGAAGTCCTTGTGGAACCATCATTTGGAATCAGAGAGAGAGAGAGTTTGCTACAATGAGCTGTTATGCAATGGTTCAGACCTTTAGCAGATGTGCAAACTCACACTCATCTGCTTGTCGAGGGAATATTTTCGCATAAAAAAGCTTTATAGCACACACACCAATCTTGCTATCCTTGTGTTACCCTCATTTCATTGATTCCTATAATGACTGGATGTAAATCATAGAGTTGGGGACAAGACCACCTAAACCGAGGCTGAGACAAGACCAAGATCAGAGTGTGTTGAGACCGAGACTGAGACAAGACCAAGACCAGAGTGTGTCGAGAAAGAGACAAGAACAAGACCAGAGTGTGTCGACACCAAGACAAGACCAACACTGGAATGTGTTGACACCGAGACAAGACCGAGACCGAGACAAGTCCAAGACCAGAGTGTGTCGAGACAAAACCGAGACCAGGATGTGTTGACACTGAGACAAGACTAAGACCAGACTGTGTCAACACCAAGACAAGACCGAGACCGAGACAAGACCAAGATCAGAGTGTGTTGAGATCGAGACAAGACCAAGACCAGAGTGTGTCGAGACCAAGACAAGACTAAGACCAGACTGTGTCGACACCGAGACAGGACCGAGACCGAGACAAGACTAAGACCAGACTGTGTCGACACCGAGACAAGACCAACAGTGGAGTGTGTCGAGACTGACAAAACTGAGACCAGATTGTGTTGAGACCGAGATAAGACTAAGACCAGATTGTGTCGACACCGAGACAAGACCGAGACCGAGACAAGACCAAGATCAGAGTGTGTTGAGACTGAGACAAGAAGAAGACTCTGAAGGGCAGAGACTGAGACTATTCTCAAGTACTACAACACTAGTAAATCCTAAGGATTGAGGTGTTGGCCCTGTGATCAGACCACATAAAAGTCCATACGGAGCTTCTCAATACTGCAAACGCGGCTATACCTTAACTTTACTTATGAGAACGTCCTCCCAGATACGTAAAAACGTGCAGGTCTGCATTGTAAATTCTGAATTTGGATCAAAGCTTTATCGGTAATAAATATTAATGGGACATTTGATATTTAATTAACGGGATGTAGCAGATCTCTCTCTGTCTCTAGCTCTCGGACAGGGCGGGGTTTATTTTTCTAACGGGGGCAGCAGTGTTTGATTGCTGTGTGGGGATCGCACCCCGCACAATGCCTGCCCTGTTCCGTGGCCCCAACACCATGGCGCTGGGGGTGAGGGGCCTGGAGGTTAAAATATGTGTGCAGCACCCCCTACATAACACACACACACACACACATATACACACACACACACACTCAGCTCTGCTCCATCTGTTTCAACTCTACAGAGATATATTGCAGATATCAGGAATAACCCCTGCTCTTTATTCCACCTCTGTCCCCCATTCAATAAAACTGTGTTGACGGTGGGAGCTAAATCCATCTCCATTGCAATTTGAGAAATTGGGTTCGGTGTGCATTTTACACAAATTGATGTCCATCTTGGTCATCACCATGTGACATTATGTAGATTTCATAGATAATGAATCAACGTCTACCAACAATACAATTTTGATTTGATTCCATTCAGCCGTCAGGCATCAATGGGAGACAATCAAATGCTTTTAAACATTCACTTTCACTAACATCAAATCCCAAGAACCAACTAAAATATCGTTTCTGATCCTCAACTCAACCAGGGAATGAAAAACTCTTCTCCTTTGATTAAAAAGTGACCTCCTGTCAAGTATAAAGTGGCGTTAAACTAGGTATGATATCTGATCAATGTTTTCATTTTGATGATTACCTGTCATTGTGAACACAGCACATTGTGCACCACACCCAAATATGACCCATCCGTGAAAGAGCAGTGGGCAGATGATATGGACAGCGTCCAGGCGGAAGTACCTGGGGATGGTACCCTGCTTATGAGCACCACATTGGTACCTTTAAGTGAAAGTGAGTGATTATGTTATTTTGAACACACCACACCCAAATGTGACCTCTGCGTTCGACCTATCTGTGAAGGAGCAGTGGGCAGCTAACATGGACAGCGCCCAGCGGGAGGTGCTCGGGGATGGTGCCTTGCTCGTATGTATCTCGGTGGTGCCTTTATTGGTAGAGGATACGAACCAGCAACCTTCCGATCACAGGGCGAACTCCCTAATCGTTACTCTACTGCCCATTTAAATTGTTGCTATGGACTTTTCGATTATTGATGTATTGCTGCCCAATGTATTACTGATGTATTGCTGATGTCTTGTGTGACTCATTACAAAATGACAAATTTGAGGTTGGTCTCCTAGTGGTAGAACCCTCCCCTATGAAATAAGAGGTTGTAGATTCAATTTCAGCGCTCTCCAACATTCAGCACTACCCATTAGGCTCTTGAGCAAGACCCCAACTCTTAAGGGTAGTTGGTAGAGCAACAGTTAGGGAGTTGGCCCCATGATCGTTAAGGTCGCCGGTTCAAGTCCCAGACCAGTAAAGGTTCCACTGAGGTACTCATGAGCAAGGTACTGTCCACAAGCACGCTCCATGTCAGCTGCCCACTGCTGTTTCATGGATGGGTTAAATGCAGAGGTCACATTTGGTGGTAGTGCACTGTGTGCTGTGCTGTGGTGTGTTCACAATGACAAATAATCACACACTTAGATTTCACTCCAAAACGTTTGATGCTTGATAACAATGTATTGTTCTTCTTTGTTGCAGGTAGCTCATCGCTATCATACAATGCACCATCTCACACTGACCAGTCCCCACGCCTGGCCACCAAAGAGGGTAATGTACTAAAAATATATATTTGTACGGGCAAAATCAGGTGTTTTGTGATAAGTGATGGTGATGGGATAGACCTTTTGCCCTTTGGTTTCTCTTTCTCTCTCTCTTTCAGTGTGTGTGTGTGTGTGTGTGTGTTCAGACCTGAGCTCTCGGGGCAGGTGTTGTCTTTGTTCAGTGTAAATAAAGAAGCGTGCTCATTGAGCTGGTCCATTCAAGCCCCACCTCAGTGTGGAGAGCGAGCGGAGGGCCTTTCAGGCGGCCGGCCGATTAGCACGACAAAAGCCACGTGCCTCGGGTCCGCGGAGCTGACACAGGGAGAGAGGCAGGGGGATGGAGAGATTCAAGTAAGAGAGACAGGTGTCGTTCGTAGACCACAATACAAACCATACTTCAAGTGAATGGTTTGCACGCGTACGCTTGTCCGATGCGGATAGCGAACGTCACAATAACGGCAGCGCTGCGTAGACCTGATTAGTTAAGAGAGAGGCTCGTGTGACTGAATGTGACTGAAAAGCTGTGTTTTCAGATGAACGTATGTTAGATTTAGACGTTTTGTTTTTGAGTGTGTTCTCAGAAGTTTACGTTAATGTCGCTGGTAATGAAGTCGATTATGTTGGTTATGGGAGATGAGGGAGTATGAGGACTTGGATAAGTTCTACAATTTCTTGTGACATCCTTTTCTCTGGTTGTGTGGTGATGGAGACCAAATTCTTGGCTGTCCTTTAACGTTAAGTCTGGAACTCGTCGTAGCATCAGCCATTTTTTATGCCACAGGATAAAGATGGGTACTGAAGATGTAAGATGTACTGTACGGAGCAAGGTTCTGCTCTTGCGTTGAAACGCTGCATGTTCAACACCACGATTACGGTAGCGTTGGCATCCGTGGAAGAACTTTGGTTAGTCTTGGAAAGAATACAATGAACCAACCAGTCTGTCAAGCTTAGAATGACTTATCCATCCATCCAAGAGTTTGTGGTAGGTCTGGGGACGGCCACTTCAGACCCTACAGCGAGCCTGTAATAACACTGATAGTCCTCAGGTCCTGGGAGCACGGCTATCTCGGCACGACCAGTAGAGCGGCTGTCCTGATAAGTGGCCGAGTGAAGGCAGCCTATCTGGGCCATGATTAGCACTCTCGAAACCACTCATTGCAGTCATTAGTATGACAGACAAAGGAGATAAGATAACGACTAAAAGGCTATACGTCTTTCGAACCATAGCGTTATGACTGGCAGCAACGTTTCCGTTATGCTGTTCACCTCTCCGTCTGGAGCACTGTGCAAAACTCATGAGTCTCGTTTCTTTCGATTTTGTTAGGAAAAGAGGGCAACAGGTACACTGACTTAACAACGTGTGCAGACGTACGTGTAAATACTGCTCCCCAAGACAACGGTAAAAACACACGGACGGCTGGCTTTTTGGAAGCAAAGTTTGAACAAATGAGGGCTGGCTCAAGACGTCATTTATGTGACATGACATATTCGGAAGCCAGGAATTAAAGCGTCTAATTGTCAGTCTAATGGAACTCAAGTGTCAAAAAAGAACATTTGTTGTTCCCAAAGAATTTTATGCAGCTTTACGATGAGTTTATGATCATGCTTATTGCATGCAATTAAGGTGAAAGCTACTTCAGTGTCAACTACAACCTGTTACGTCATGAAATGTTAAATTATGTTATTCGAATTTAGGAGCTTATTTTAAGGTGTTTTCGGGGAACCTACGAATGTTTTACATACTTTGACATAACTTAAAAGTCATTGACACAGAATACACGTAAAATTATGAAAAATGTAATAACATTTTGCTGTATGTCTGTGTGAGCTAATGGCAGTCACTGACACGGAACACACTGGTAATTTTTAGACATTTCTCTCCAAGACTATTTCATCTTTTGTTCCCTCACCTCTGGCAGATGGAATTTTTCTCGCTCTCCTTAAACGCTCTGTCCTGTTTTAACATATTTTTTAGTTAAACCACACTTTTTCTCAGTTTCATGTCGCGGACAACAATCTACAGCCCATTAAGTATCCAGACAGAAATGCTTGGGACGTTTTAAAGCCTCGAAAACATGTTTATACATATGCTGCCAGTTCGCCAGAGCGTGTGCCGTGTAGGAGAGGAGCTCGTCTAGACGATCGTCTGAAGCCCACTGCTTTTTTTGACTAAAAGAGCACGGGCCCGGTCCCTGAGGAAGCCCACACCCAGCGCAGAGCGGCCGAGATGAGACGCGGGGAGGGGAAGCGAAGTCTTCGAAGCGGAGCGAAACAAGAGAGAGGGAATCATTTCAAATCTGTATCTATGATCGGCCTCAGAAAACGGCCGTGTCTTTCCCTTCATCTTTAGCGATTCTAGCAACGAGCGGAACAGGCCGAGCTTTCTCGGTTCACATCATCTGAGAATGTCTACTAGCTCTCTGAATCAACAAGGTTTTCTCCCTCCGTCCAAACTACTAAAACAGATACGTTTCCCCGCTTTAAGAGGAATTTGCTACCATTTCACTTTCGGAGGGGGAACCAAATTAGGAACGGGGGGCCTCTCTCGGCCCTGCCGGGGTTTGTGCTCTGGGAGTTGAGAGCGTTTGCTGCCATTTTGCTCTGTTATGTCTTAAAACCGGCCGCTCGGTTCTTGGGGCCTATCAGACAGTAGTAGCGTCCATCGGCTTTGTTTTCTTTTCGAATTCCGAAGTTGTGTTTCGTCTGCTCCCTCGTTTGTTTTTTTCCCCCTCACTCTGTCTCTCTCTCTCCCCCCCCCCCCCCCCCCCCCAACCGCTTTGCCGTCTTTCTCCTCCTGGAAGGAGGTAGGCTGGTGTATGTTTTTTCACAGCGGAGGGGGCGAAAAAAAGCAAGACAGGGAAAAAAGGCCCCGAAAACAAAGAGAGGTTGTGTGTGCAGGCTCGGTAGGCAGGAAACGTAACTCTCTCAGGACTTTCTCTCTCTCTCTCTCTCTCTCTCTCGCTTGTTCCAGATCACTCTAGAGAAAAAGAGAAACAAAGATGGAGACGTCGAAGAACATCGAGTTTAAGAACTGGTGATGTGTTTTAGGCGCGAGTTGTCAATCACAGCTAATACTTTTTTACACGAGCGCTTTTGAAACCCAATCTCCGATGACGTCACTAATGAGTGACTGATTAGTGGAATAACGAGGGCAAAACCTCTTCATCTGGAATTCTTCACACTCGTTTTCAGCAGTCTGAGAAGTTTGAAAAACGGCTCGCTCTCCCACCCTCAGATACTGCGGGATTGTTCTCGGTGAGAAGCGCTGGCTGGGATCGTGTTGTGATTTGGGAACAAGTGGGCCGTTCGTTTTTGTGAAATCGTTCCAAGGAAAACATTTGCGTTGTTTTCAGTAGTACATTTGTTCCACTCAGGAAAACGCAGTAAGGACGGTCACCAGGAGATGGCGGTGTCAGATCACTTTTTGTGCGGGGAAAACGTCCCAGGGATTGTCGCCTAAACGTTCTCTCCGAACGTCCTTCACACAGATTTTCGTAGGGTTCCCATCACGTTGCAGGGACGTTCTGTCGGGTTGTTCAGAGAACGTTATGGGGACGTTCATAAAGGGTCACATCCTCATTCAGAACGCGAGAACATAATGAGAACATAACGAGAACATAACGAGAACGCCTGTGATCTTGTTAAAGGAAGCTTTTGCGAATGTCACAAACGTCCTATTAAAGTCCTGGGAAAGTTCCCTGTTTGCTGAGGAGCTTACATTTTGTAACGGAACAGAGGTTTGCCTCAAGCTGGTGTCGTTGTGTGTAGTTAGCTTTTTAACATAGATAATATCCAAAGTCATAAGCGTCATCCTGAAATCAAATTTCAAATTCAAAATCAAAATTTGTAATAGGGCCTAAGCTTAAGATCATCCAATCCAATCCACCTTTATTCATAGCACTTTTAAAACAACACAGTTGACCAAAGTGCTGTACACATATATAAAATACAAAGTAACACATAAAGCCATAAAAATAAAATAAGCAAAGTAGAAACACTAAAACAAACAATAAACTTCAAAGTAAAAGTCAACATCTCAAACTGAATTAAAAGCCAATGAGAAAAAATGTGTTTTAAGAAAGGACTTAAAAACATTTAGTGAGTCGGCCTGCCTGATGCGCAAAGGTAATTCATTCTAGAGTTTTGGAGCGGTGACTGAGAACGCAAGGTCCCCTCTAAGTTTTCTCTTTGTTTAAGAGATGACTAACAACAACTGATCTGCTGACCAAAGAGAATGTGAAGGAGCATACGGCTAAAGCAGATCAGACAGATACTGTGGGGCAAGGCCATGAAGACATTTAAAAACAAAAAGAAGAATTTTAAAATCAATTCTAAAACGAACCATGTTAGAAATGAAAACTTAAAATGCAAAAATGCAATGAATGAAAACTAATAAAACTTCAGGGTGTTAACGTTAGAACTATGTTTATAATTATTAATTAAATTCACCTTTTTACCTTGATTATGATTATTGAGTGATTTTCTTTTTTGTGTGTGTGTGTGTGAAAGAGCAGTGATCCCGCCCGGGGAGCAGTGCTTGGAGACGGTACATTGCTCCTGAGTACCTCAGTGGTACCTTTACCAGTCTGGGACTTGAACCTGCAAACCTTTCGATCATGGGGCCATCTCCATAACAGTTATGTTACCCATAGGCGTCAGATTCGCTGGGGGACGCTGGGGACATGTCCCTATGAACAATTTACCCTTAGCAAAAAGTAATATACTTGAAGTTCATTTTATGAAGTATGCTTGAGTATAAATATAAGTATAACAAGTATATTACGGACCATGTACCATGTACCTTGTACCTTGTAGTGCACTAGAAAGTATACTAATTTAATACTTCTTTGGACTAAATTGGAACATTTTTAAGTTTATAAAAGTATACTTTAAGTATACTTTATGAGGTCATTTTAAGATTACAACAGTATACTTTTAGACTTTAGTAGACTTTTATTTATACTTATCAGTATAAGTCAAGTATACTTCACTATACTATTCTTAAGCATATAAAATATAGTAACTTCAAGTATACTGCCTCAGTTTTAGTATATAAAAAGTATACTCATAGTACACTCAAATAAACTACTTTTTGCTAAGGGTAGTCATGAACGCCACATTTTAAAACGTTAATTAACTTAACATTAATGAAAGTCCTCTGCATTTTTCAAAATAAACTGGCGCCCTTGACGTTACCAACTACAGAATAAGTGCAGCTCAATCCTGCAAAGGATCATTGGCTTATTATTATTATTATTATCAGTCTACAGAGTGTGTGCAGCGTTTAGAGGAGAATGTTACTTTTTTCCATGTGGGACTGAGGGACCAACATGGAAGCACATCATGTTTCTGTCCGAAACACGCACAAGAAACGTACAAACGTCTCCATCTTACCACATTTTCTGTTATCTTTCCCTCCTTGCAGATTATGTGTGTATATCTGTGAAAGCTGAACTGGGGTCTGTGATGCAACGTTTTCAAAAAATAAGTGGAATTTTCAGTTTTTAGGCCAGACGCAGACAGCGAAGAGATTTACGGTGATCCAAACTGGAATGGAAACGTTTGATTGTGGCTTTCCTGCCTGTACATCTGTGTGTGTGTGTGTGTATATGTGTGTGTGTGCGTGTGTTCAGAAACTGGTCAGTCTGTTGCAACCGCCTGCTTAACTGTAATTTATGGCGGCCGAGTTGAACGCCAAGCCTGACGTCCTGCTTCGAAAGAGAGAGAGAGACAGAGAGAGAGACAGAGAGAGAGAGAGACGATGCGGAAAGCCAGACAAAACCACACATATCGCACCAGATATCCTCTCCAGCACCGACCAACCTCTCTTTCTCAGACAACACACACACACACACACCTAGTCTCTATGTCCTTCTGTCTCATACACACACTCTATCTGTGTCTCTCAAACACATTCTCTCTTTTACCTGCATTTAGAGTCACCAAGCAACTTTCCTTACATTTTATTCGTGCATTGCAGCTAACGTCACAGACGCACTGCAAAAAATGAAATCTTAACAAGCCAGAAAATCTTAAAAAGAAAAAATAGATCTTGTTTTTTTTATTTTAAGAATAACTGATTTGACTAGACTTGTATGTGTGAGATAATAATCTAATTTTAGGAAACGTTGACTACAATTATCTTATTAAGAAAAATGTACTCATTATAAGAACTTCCTAGAATGAAATAAGAAATTTAATTAAGAGAACTGATACTAGTTCTAAAGCTCTCCACTACGAGTTAAAAAATTCATGACAATTTTGCTTATTTTAAGAATATTAAAGCTAAAAACATGGAAAATGGAAAGATTCTTTTTTGTTTTAGGAGATCTTTACAGGAGAAATTTTCTCACTATATTGGCAGATAATTTTGCTTGATTCTGATACCTTTTTTCTTATTATCCTTTTCTTTTTCTTATTTTCTGACACTGATTTTTTGCGTGCAAACTTGTCAAAACTGGAGCCGCCACCATATTGAGTACCATGCTTGTGTCCAATGAAAATGAAATATATGTCTGTCTGTCCATCTATCTATCTATCTATCTATCCACATTAGACACACAGCTTCTAATAATTAGCTGTTTAACTTTTGCCTGTCTGTCAAAGTGAACCAACACGTCACTGAATTTCAACAACTTACTTATCAATATATGTGCATATCAATGGCTGTGAAGGAAGTGAAGTAAAGTTTAAGCTATTAATACTACAAACAAGTGTAAAGTGTTTACCCCTTAGCAAAAAGTAGTTTATTCAAGTGTACTACGAGTATACTTCTTATATACTAAAACTGAGGCAGTATACTTGAAGTTTACTTTTTATATAGTATATTTTATATGCTTAAGAATAGTATAGTGAAGTATACTTGACTTATACTGATAAGTATAAAGAAAAGTCTACTAAAGTCTAAAAGTATACTGTTGTAATCTTAAAATGACCTTATAAAGTATACTTAAAGTATACTTTTACAAACTTAAAAATGTTCCAATTTAGTCCGAAGAAGTATTAAATTAGTATACTTTCTAGTACACTACAAGCTACATGGTACATGGTCCGTAGTATACTTGCTCTACTTATACGCAAGCATACTTAATAAAATGAACTTCAAGTATACTACTTTTTGCTAAGGGACAGACGACAGCACATACGTTTGATACGTGTAGACAGCTAAGGAGCTCGCTCACATGGAGGCTAGTTCACCTACCTCTTGTAATGCCAAAACTAGTTTACTCAAGACTAAACAGCCTTCACATCACTCTTACATCGCTCGGTTTACCCACAGATGATTTAACTTAGCCTAGCCTAGCCCTTTGCTGCGCTAACAACAGCTAGATAGCGCTAGCAGCAATTTACACAAAGTTACACGAAAATTTTCTTCTCGTTGAGATGTCGTATTACATATGACGATGGTTATGTACCAGGTAGATGTAAATGTTGTGGAAGGAAAAGTCAGGTAGTGTGTCAGTGGATGCGAGTTGATGGAAAACGTCTGGAGGGACTCCGTACGGAACGCGCCCAATAATAGCGATCCTTACATTGTATCTCTTAAGTTCCCGGGCATCAAAATGGGGAACATCCATAACATCGATAGGTATGTTAGGTAGAGCATCCAGCTGTCAGTCCGGAGCGGATTCGGTGCTCACAATGGTGGCAACAAGGTCATAAGCATGACGGATAAGCATATATACAATATAAATGACATTAAGTTTATTCATCAAAACCTCCCCCTCTCTCCCCCAAAGATGCCTCATACGATGCTGTTCGCAGGACAGGCTGGTCGAACAACATGCACAGTGGGAAAGGTGAGACTCCACTCTTTATTACTAAAGCAGTGATTAGAAGGTCAGGGCTGCCGCAAGATTCAATGCCCCATTAAGCACTTAGTGGTGTGAGCAGCGGCCCGCTCTGTTTTCTTTGGGCCAGAAGCGAGTGGAAGGAAATCAGCTTGATGTGTTTGCTCTCTCTCTCTCTCTCTCTCTCTCTCTCTCTCAGGCTCTCCGACTGTGGTCTCCCAGAACATGTCTAAGAGCACTGAACAGGCTCGCCCTCAGCCAGGTAATCATCTTTCAACTCCTTAGCACAAATTGAATTTATATTAAAAAAAATCAGTGTACATTGACCATTCACGTCACACTCGTTTAAATTCCATCCTCTAGACCCCTATCAGATCCTGGGACCCACAAGCAGTCGACTTGCTAATCCAGGTAAGCGAAGACAGACATAAGTGGAAATTCATGTTTTATTATTTGGAAAGCCTAAATTAACACTTCACACAATGTTTGAAAGTGGAAATGTAAAAAGGTTATACAAGGGAATGGATAATAAACCACATTTGTATATTTAATTGTTCAAAAATGACAATGAAAAAAGACTTGGAGATAATGGATCCTTTAGCTGTGTTATGAGCGTTGTCATTGTGGCGTTTGTCAGCTAGAGGGCAGCACTAATGCAACTCTAAAAGGCTGTGTTCCAATAAACCATTGTGCATTGTCTCATTTTCCTAGCAAAAAACAGCACTTTGTAGTTGGTATTGACATATATATGAAACTCTTAACAAGGGGCAGCTGCTAGTGTAACAGTTACAGAGCTGACCCCATGATCAAACGCTCACTGGTTCAAGTACTGGACCAGTAAAGGTACCTCTGAAGTACCGAGCCAAAAAGCTGCCCACTGCTCCTTCACGGATGGGTCAAATGCAGATGTCGCATTTCACTGTGGTGCATTGTGATGTGAAACTGGTGTGGTGTGTTCACAATGACTAATAATCACTCACTTTAACAATTGTGTATTCGTGTCATCTGCCTATGTCCAGGCTCAGGTCAGATCCAGCTTTGGCAGTTCCTGCTGGAGCTCCTGTCCGACAGTGCCAACGCTGGCTGCATCACGTGGGAGGGCACCAACGGCGAGTTCAAGATGACTGACCCGGACGAGGTGGCGCGGCGCTGGGGCGAGCGCAAGAGCAAACCCAACATGAACTACGACAAGCTGAGCCGGGCCCTGCGCTACTACTACGACAAGAACATCATGACCAAGGTGCACGGCAAGCGCTACGCCTACAAGTTCGACTTCCACGGCATCGCTCAGGCCCTGCAGCCGCACCCCGCCGAGTCGCCCATGTATAAGTACCCATCCGACCTGGCGTACGTGCCGTCCTACCACGCACACCAACAGAAGGTCAACTTCGTCTCACCCCACCCCCCGTCCATGCCCGTCAGCTCCTCCAACTTCTTTGGCCCAACCAACCCTTACTGGAGCTCCCCGACAGGTGGGATCTACCCCAGCGCCAGCGTGCCACGCCACCCCAATTCCCACGTGCCCTCCCACTTGGGCAGTTACTACTAAAAAAAAGTCCAGCTCTTTGTGCCGTGTGACGCGCATTGCCCAAAACCACCCACCCTCCCCTACTCAAAAACTGCACTCACGGAAGGAAAAGGAGACTGAAAATGTCTTTTGTTTTGGTGAATCATGGTTAAATTTGCAAAATGAAGAAACTGTTGGAACCAAATAAAAACTGGATGCTACGTCAGTCCACTTCGGAATGGAGTACTACTTATTCACGGGACCAGACTGTGTTTTCACGTGTTCATTTGTATGTCCGCAGCGTGCCTGCCTTATTGTGCCTTTCTATACCCTCAAAAAGTGTGTTTGCCAAAGCAAACCTCTTAAGAGAACAAGGCGAACAAAGATGTCAATTCTTACCTTGAAATCGCATCAACATTGCTGAATATCCTTAGCTGTAAATCACCACGTTTCTGCAAATGTGAACCTTCCCATAGTGCCTCCATTTGGGCGAGACCCAAGCCATACCATGCGTTACCATAGTAGCACAAAGACTGTGGTAAAATTATGGCAACCAAATCACTGTAGTAGGCAAGCTGTTCGCCGCTTACAACGATCTCGCCCGGTTTGTTCACGAAACTGGAGCCTGGCTGTCTGTCTGATGTCTTTCCGTCTTTCTTGTGTGTTCATCTGTCCTGACCGTGGACCAAAACTGTGGGTTGAAATCCCACCACCAGAGGGTCATATTTTTTGCTGGCATGACAAAATGGCAACTGGAATGTGCTACTGCTCACACACATCATCAAACGCCTTCCAAACTGGAACGCTGGAGTGTCGACCATGTTTAAAGACAGTGCTTTTGGGTTGCAAATAGCTTTGTGCCAGAGCATGTGCCAGGCAAACTTCCACAAAACGTGTTTCTCAGTAGAGCTGGGTGGTGTGGCATATCGTCCTACCTGGTATGTCACGTTTACACATCTGTCTGGGTTCTGAGTCAAAAAGGGAGCTCTGTAGCTTTGCCCATAACATGGTGAACAATTTTCAAAACTCTTTCACGGTTTCATTCTGTATTAATTTTGCAACAAAGTGATTATTATTATACTCATATTATACTCATATACTCATTGAACTTTAAAGGTTTATAAGGTTACAATATATTGTGATTTGACAATTATCACAAACTGTATTTGACACACAACAACTTTAACAGTCAATTTACGACCAAATTCAATAATTATGTTTTTACATCTAAAAATTACGAAGAATCTTCAGTACATGAGTCATGAACTTTGTTGCAAATGTAATTCTGAATGCAAGGGTGATTATTACATTGCCCACCACACCTTACATATGTTGCCACAATACCTTGTAAACACCTGTTTAAGTTATTGTAGGTAAGGTAAGGTAAGTTAAGTGTAGCACGCAATACTACGATAAATTTCTTGCAAATTTATTTCTAAATGCAACAGTGGAAGAATTTTGACAGTTTGATCAACATTTGTCCAGGTTCTGTGCAACAGCAGAGGGATTTGTAGGTTTCTATTTCCGCAAGAATGCCTATGGAAATAGCCATTTGTCATTCTTCCGAAATTAATATTAGCAGGTTGGTCAGTCAGCGACGTAATAACAGAAGTTTGCATTTGTTCCTGACGTTTTCTAAAAAAAACGTGACTTTGTACCATGACAGACGATATGCTACACCTCCTTGTCCTTCTTTCCACCGCTTTGCTTCTCCAGGCTACTGAAAGAGTCAGTATTACTTCCATCTTCAGTATTAATTAAAACTTAAGTGTTAAATTGATCTCGTTCTTCACAAGACCAGCCTGCTAACTCTCTCCACCGTCACATTTCCAGATCACAGTATTAGAAACCGGAAAAACGTTTCCATTGCAACACCTAGGCCTTAGTACTAGCCTCAGTATTTTCGTAAGGGCTGTGGGATATGACAATATAAATCTGACGACGAATTAAAAACGTCTATCGTTTCATAATACGCTCTATCTGTCATATAATTCACGGTTTACAGCACTATTTTCTCATTATTGGCCAAGTCTTTGTGAAACAATGAAGCGTTAAAGCAAACGTGCTGGAATTTTCCGAAGTTTCGAAACTTTTAGACCGCCGCTTTCTCAGCGACACCTGCTGGCCGCTTTGGCTATTGCAACATCTCGATAATGCTGTGTGAAACGATGACAAACACAGTCAATGATTAATTAAACAAATAATATATAAATATATATATTATGCATATATATTTTAATCTAAAAAAAAGAAGTAATATTGTCTACGAAGGCCAAAAATACAGATGGAGTTGAGGGAGCGGAAAGTCTGAAATAAAAGTCACAAATGCATAAGCAGAAAACCCTAATATTCTCAGATATTGTTAAATCATACATTTGCCGGGGAAAACTCTTTAACAAGTATGTTATTCGCATAGCTTATTCATGACTTTAGTATTTTAAATTTGGTCATTATATATAAATTTTTAATTAACTGAATTACAGAAAATGCACTATATGATATTATGGTCATGTCACACAGCCCTAATCTGATCACAGACTGAAAACATTCAAACACAAAATCCAAAATGTTTTCAGTGTTAATACATTTGCCCAAGGTCTGCGGAAATGGTTTTTTAGGAACCCAAATAAACATTGCAAAAGGTGGAAAGAAAACGTCCGGGATGAATTAGTATTCATTGTAAAGCAGCCAGAAGCCGTTCTGCTTTCACCACTGTACCTCGATGTGTTTGTACCAGTTAAAATGTGCGTTAATGCCTTTTTCTCCAGTGAAAACGTAATCAGTCTCAACTCATCTCAAAGACTTAAGCCAACCGAGTCTCTTCAAGTCAATTTTCTTTAACACATAGTTATTTTTTTGTTTTCTTAAAATTCTTACCTGAAGCTACTTAAAACACTGATCAGTTGAATGTGGAACATTATGCAAAAGTACCTCTTATGAAAATAAAAGTCTTTTAACGAATCTAACCAGTTGACGGTGAAAACAGCGACACAAACGACTGATTGCCGGCGAGTTCCTCAGATTCGCGAGCGCTGTGCGTTCGTCAGACCTATTTGCTATTGTTTTTTAAAGAGAAAAAAAATCGACAGTCAGCTAGGCATTAAGAGCATCTTACTGTATAAATTATGCAGAGTTATTTTCATATGTGACAGTATTAAAAGATCAAGAGAATTAATACGAGTTGACCTCGGTCAAAATGCAAAACGTTTTTTTAAAGCCGTTACAGAAGGCAGTATGTACAGCATTAATGTGTGTATCTGTACATTTGGGCAATAAGTTTATGAATGTTTCTCTTTTTTTTCTTTTGCTTTTCATTTTGATATGTGCTCTGTGCATTGCTGTGGTGAGCTGGAAGTGTTTGGTTTGTGTGTCCTTTTTTTTTCTTTGTTGGTAACCACGAATGACTTGATGACAATCCTTTGGTCTTTAGGGACCACTATTGTACCCTGTTCCAAAAGTGCCAAAAATAAGAACTTTTCTACTAATGATCCAAAGTTGCAATCTCAGCCTAAATGTGCCTCACAACAGATCGGAGAGTCATAAATTAGACTGATGTCACATTGCCTTCACTATGTTTTTTTTTATTCAATATAGCAAAACCACAAAAATATATAAATAAATTCCCGTCATCTCTTTAAAGCATCACTATCTAATGAAGGAACTGTGCTATTTCATATATGCAATGTATTTTGGATATTAAATTTATGAATATATATTATAAAAATTGCAATTAATCTTTTTTTGTTGTTGTTATATTGTTGTTCCTGCAATGTATTATTACCTTTTATAAAAGGGCCGTGTAGATAAAATGTGATTAAATAAATGTTTTTACATTAGAAACTGCTGAAAATGTGTCTGACAGATTTCATTATTGGATTTATTTGTTGTTCGTCATCGTTTTCGCGAACCTCATTTAATTAAAAATGTGAAACATTTAGAAGGTGACAAATTACTTTAATAAAAATGAATATATATATATATATATACATATATATATATATATATATATATATATATATATATAATGTAATGAAAATTTGTCTTTTTGTTGCAGACCTACCATAGACCTAGGGATAAATTTCCCAAAAGCAATAAATCACAAAGATTGTAACATAATAGGCATAGAATAGAATTTTCACACAAACCAAGTTTCTACAACGTAGTTGACAATGTAGATTAACGTTCATTATACTGTATATGTCATGTTGGTGTCAAATATGTGGATAAGTAATGAGCAAAAATCTTCTTTGCTTATATTATAGGCTTTTTAATGTCACTTGTTTGGTAAAATTTCTTCAACTTGCTCAAAAAATAGTTTTAGTGCAAAGGAATGTGACTTGTAATATATATATACACACACACACCCCGACTGTGTGTGCGTTCGTGTTTATATGAGTGACAAACACGAATGAATTCTCTTGTTTACTGAAAATGTCTCTGCATTAGTCTGGGCCTTAATCTGAGTCAGAGGGCAGCGGTTTTAAACAAAAGCATTCCGCACAGCTCCACCCTGACTCACACTACACCTCAGTCTCCATACACCTCACACACCTCCCAGAAAAACACAACCTTTAGGTCTTTTCCACATTGCTTTGGAGCCAAAATTGGAATAAGGTCAGTTCTCTACCTGTCTGTAGTTTAAAGCACATCCATACTAATATTCAGCTTTACCTGCGAGTGGATCCTGATGACCAAGAAGACCCATAAAATGGTCAAGATTTTCTCCTTTTCCAAAAAAAAGTTAAATGCTCCAGCCAATAACTCAGTGAAGTGTTCTGCTCTGAAGTTTGCAAAGTTCATGCAGCTGGAGCTCCGTCTGTGCCCGTTATAGCTTTGCCCTTTCTGCCCTCTTGTGGCCAAAACTGTTACTGTGCACTTCAAATGTTTCTTTAAATAGTAGTGAGTGATTATTTGTCATTGTGAACACACCACAGCACAGCACTTAGTGCACCACAATAAAATGTGACCTGTGCATTTGACCCATCCATAAAGGAGCAGTGGGCAGCTGACATGGACATCACCCAGGGAGCAGTGCTTGGGGATGGTACCTTGCTCAAGAGTTCCTCAGTAGTACCTTAACACGTCCCGAGATTCAAACCGGCGACCCTCTGATCACGGGGCAAATGTCCAAACCATTACGCTACCAACTGCCCCTAGATAATTTTTTTCACTGAAATGAACTAAAGTCTACCAGTATTATAAAAGTTAACTTAAAAACAAGTTGAATGTATAAATAGACTTACACACCACCGTCACTTTGATTACACACCACCGTCACTTTGATGCACAATAACTACTGGTATGACACTGCACTGCTGCCACTTTTGCACAAACATTATATGCTGCTTTACGAATGTTTGCACATACACCGGACATTGTACACATAAATAGCTGAATATAGTATCTGTCATATTATAACCTTCTACCTCCTGCACATCCAATGTAAAATGTCAATTTGCACCTGTTTAAATGTTTGCGTATTTGCACATATACTGAACATTGTACTTTGAAATAGTCCGGATATAGTATCTGTCTATTATAACTCTACCTCTTGCACACTCAGTGTAAATGTCAATTTCAACCTGTTAAGAATACTGCATCCTGACTTGACAAACATGTTTAGCTCTATGTCTGTCTTCCCTGTCTAGTCTAAAATGTATATTGTATATTGTCTGGTTTAAAATGTATATTGTTTAATGTATATTTTAGTATTTTTACTTATTTATTGTTTATTCCATGTGCCTAGTCGTGCCACTGCCTATTTATTCTCTGTTCTACTGTTCTTTGTTTGTTGCACTGGAAATAACCTGGAGCCACGTCGTCTCGTCTCTCTATGTATCTGTACAGTATATAGCAGAGATGACAATAAAGTTGACTTTGACTTTGACTTGACTTTGACTAGACTGGATATAGAATTCTTTTTCATACTATAACTGTTTCCAACCCCTTGCACATCCAGTGTAAAAGTGTACAAGTCGATTCCACATTGTAGGTAATACTGCATCCAAACTGTCTCTCTATCTACCTCTATTTCTAATTCTAATTCTAGCTCTAGTTTAAAGTTATATTTAATATTCCATGTCTAGCTTAAAATGTATATTTTGTACTTTATTTATTATTGCTTATTCCAAGTGCCTTAATTGTTCTTTGTTCCCTTTTTCCTACTGCACTGTTTAAACAGGAGCCACGTCGTCTTGTCTCTCGATGTATCTGTACAGTATATAGCAGACATGACAATAAAGTTTACTTTGCCTTTGACTTTTTGACTTTGAAGTTGTAAAAATAAAAAGTAATTTTGTATCAAATTGTATGAAAAGACTTGACAAAAACGAAGATCTGGAGAGGTGATGATTTTATAAAAATGCAATGCATTTAAAGCATGGTATTATAAGCATATACAATATAAGATAATATCTTCAGCATTCCGTTTACATGCATTTGCCTAAATCATAAAGCCTGCGCTGAAAATGTGGGAAGTAGAAAGAACAAATATTATTGTAACAGTCGACAAATGTCCAAAAAGCAGTAAATTGCAGATACCTGAAAATTCTAATTACGTACAATAATAAATGTATTTGTTGGCTTTATTCAGTCTTCGATACAGTATTCATTTATTTATTTATTGCCACTAACAGTTTTACATGCCTTTCCATCAGAATCTAATCAAATGGTTTCCATTAGGAACATACGGATGCATACTAAAGCTGGAAACATCAGGGTTCATTTAACCATGTCATGAGTGTTGTCATTGTGTAGTCGTCCACCAGTTACTGTTACTGGCAGCACAATTTGCATCATGTTGTCCTGTTAGACATTAGCATGTTTGAGCAAAGGATTTTTGGAGGAAAAAATACATTTAACAAATTTTGACATCGCTATCAGTTTTTAAAATTCTACATTATTCCAGTAAATACTATTAAGTTGACTTTACAAACCATCGGAAAAGCATACACTTCCAACAGGAACAATTAGAATGATTGACAAGATGATTTCAGCAAGAAGTTTGTCCCAAAATACATATTTGTATATTGTTATACATTAGTGTTACATATTGGCAGCGCTGGACTGATCATGTGTTTCCATGGGATGAAACACATTACTGCCCGTCCCATTTGAGGGTTGGTAATAGTGACCCTTCTCATGAAGAAAGCAGTGAGGACACGCCGCTGTAGCTATTGGCACCACCTTGTCGAAGTTGGAGAAGTCCACGCGATATTTTCCGTCCCTGTTACGGGAGATGATGGGCACAAACTCGTAGCCCCACATGATCTCTCTAGGCATGTAGGACGTCCTGACCTGGAAAGAGGAGCTGGTGGACTCGGCCGTGCCGTCCAGAAACACGACCAGTTCGAATTCCTGCTGCTGCAGGTTGTCCACAGCCATCTGGTAGAAGGGACTCAATTCGTCAATGACGTGGTACAGCGTCAAAGGGCAGACGAAGAACAGGTTGTCCTTACCAGCCTCCACTGTGAAATCGATGGCCGTCTGATCCATTATCATGGTCTCACCTTCTGGGGAGACCATGGTCTTAAGCAGCTTGCCGTAGATCTGACTTCCCACCATGAGACTTTTCCGCAGGTTGGCCACTCGTATCTGTAAGCAGAGCCGGTCTCGCTTGCAACAGATAACCGCCATCTTACTAAAATTAATGGTTCTCGCTCTTTTCTTTGGCCGAGCCACTTTGGTCATGATCACGCCGCACCAGAAGCAGATAATCACAGTCCCGAACACACACTGAATCGTGAAGACAGTGATGGAACTGGGGCAGTACGGTGTGATGAGTCTATAGCCGTATCCGATGGACATTTGGGCTTCGACGGCAGTGAGAAACGCGCTGGCCATGTCAAAGAGGTTTATCACACAAAAGTTATGGTCTGAGGGTGGGTTTTGCCAAGACAGGTCACCGTTAGCGAAGGAGGCCCAGTACCACAAAAGCCCAAAGATGAACCAGCTAAAGATGAAGGAGCCAGCGAAGAGGAAGATGACGAAGCGCCAACGCATTTCCATCAAGGTGGTCCAGAAGTCTAGCAGGTAGATGAAGAGGTTGCTGTATTTGATGCTTCCGTAAGCGATGTTGCAGTGGCCGTCTTTGGTCACCAGGCGAGTTCTGTTAATGCGCCGCTCGGACAGGTAGTCTCGGAGCAACTGTGGCAGTATTTGTGACATTTTCGGCGTCTTATAAGTTGAGCCCTAAGGACAAGAAGTGCAACAAGAAATGTTTTGCAAGGGAATAATAATCTAAAAAGTGGGTGTTAATCTAAAAAACGTCTTAACTATTTTTTTTAATTATTACATTTCAGTAATTTACAGTTTAAGTAACATTTGATATTTTTGAGTGAGCAAGAGTCCAGGTTTTAGCACATTCCCAAATAGCTCATCAAACCCACACTTAAGAGTCCTATTACATTTTAAAAATTGCAAGAGTGCACAATAAGACAGAACATACCTCAAAAAGCAGTTCCTCTAAAAGTGTGTTGATCTCAGATTATTCTGAAAGCTGTAATCCTCCAGACTGAAGGATCTACCTGGTTTAAGACTGTCTTTCCCTCTTTCGCTCGCTCTCGTTCCACTTTTCTCTCTCACTCCCTTTCAAAAAAGCTGTACTTTTCCTTGACAGCCTCCCTCCTCTACACATGGCATGTGATGTTTATCGGTACACAGGAAGAATGACTGAAATAGCACACAACATTAGGACCAAAATTAATTATTTTTGCTCTTGAATGTTGTTCTAAAAATGTAAATTTGCCAATTTTACTGTTTTTTGAAGGGGATCCGATGCCTATTGCACGTACAGAGACAAGACAAAAGCATGTTTTGAGAATGGACGGTGATCATCCCAGATAAGAACCACCAAGCAGAATTTAGGTTTTATGCATTAGTAACCTACCTACAGGTGACAAAGAGAAACTCTCCATTCAAAATGTGACGTTAGAAATGTGACAGACGTCAGCAGGTAGGAACAATGGGGAAATTCGAACTGCTGTGAAAAGAGAGTAAGTCAACCTCTGTGGGCAAATTTTCCAACCACCATTAATGAAGAAAAAGCAGCCCTGTTGGGTATACAGAGTGGAGGGGTGGCTGTCCCACGTGTATTCAAACACTGATATTTAGCAGACAGGGACAAAAGCTTCTTGATAAATAGGGGACTGGGTGCGATGCGTAGGAGTTGTTCAGTGAAATATTTTTCCTCCCTATAACACAACACATGGTGGTTCCGGTTGACAGTTTCAATAACAATTGTTTACTGTCTTTTATAGGAACTAAATCAATAAACCACAAGTCTCTTTGACGATCATATTTAGTCAGAGCTTATAATATTTATGATGCTTTTTGATAAATAGGGGATTGGATGTGATGTATTGGGAGTTTAGCATTTAGCATTTATCCAGAGTGACTTCCATGTCCTAATTTCAGGGGTTCAAATCCTACCTCAGACACAACTATTGTTGGGTCCCTGAGCAAGACTCTTAACCCCAAGTTGCTAGTATCCTAAGCACTAGACCACCATATATAGTGCCAGAGGTAGGATTCAAACCCATGACCTCATGGTCCAAATGCGAGTATCCTAACCACTAGACCACTATATATAGTGCCAGAGGTAGGATTCGAACCTATGACCTCATGGTCCAGAGGCGAGTATCCTAACCACTAGACCACTATATATAGTGCCAGAGGTAGGATTCAAACCCACGACCTCACAGTCCAGATGCGAGTGTCCTAATGACTAGACCACCATATATAGTGCCAGAGGTAGGATTTGAACCCACGACCTCATGGTCCAGATGTGAGTATCCTAACCACTGGACCACCATATATAGTGCCAAAGGTAGGCTCCGAACCCATGACCTCATGGTCCAGTATCCTAACCACTTGACCACCATATATAGTGCCAGAGGTAGGATTCGAACCCACGACCTCATGGTCCAGATGTGAGCATCCTAACCACTAGACCACCATATATAGTGCCAGAGGTAGGATTTGAACCCATGACCTCATGGTCCAGATGCGAGTATACTAACCACTAGACCACCACGACCACGATTCGAACCCATGACCTCACAGTCCAGATGCGAGTATACTAACCACTAGACCACCATATATAGTGCCAGAGATAGGATTTGAACCCACGACCTCATGATCCAGATGCAAATACCAAATTAGACATGTGGACGGAATTTTCCATCATGCAGTGAGACACTAAAACATACAAGGTTAGCAGACAGCAACTACAACAGAAGCGAACATGATTCCATCCAGCTTTTACAGTGAACAATGGTGCCTCCTGATTCAGCCTCATTTTATTTCAATAACACAGAGTGTATCAGGTATCACATGAGTGCTGTCTGGACTGCGCTGTGCAAAAGAAAAAAAAAGTTATAAGCACAAGGCCAGAACTTCTTCTTTTCAGTGGAATTGTGTGTTATTTCTTAACATTAAGACACAACTAGGAACAATTAGGGCCAATCCCCTGACAATCCCCGTTAAGGATTCCCACACCCCTTTTACTGAAATCAAAGCTTTGTGGGATGTGCATGTAAATTGCATGATGCAATGACAATAGACATTACGGGGCACGACGAGTATCTATGAAACCCGGGTGAGATTTGAGAAGATTGTAAAACTAGAGCAGAGAGCTTTGTCACTCACACGGTGTGCTGCGGAAATACGCGTTTCAGCTTTTATAGTGCACAAACAGCTGAAGTGTGTGTACAGGTAAACAGTAAGAATGCCGTGCCCAGTGAGACGGTGTCAAACAAAAGCTTTGAGAATGGAGAACGAAGGCATCATTAGACGGCTAGAGTGACAAGAAGTTGGGACAGAGAAAGACAAGTTAAAATTTACTGCTAGATATAGACAGAATGAGAAAGAGAGAGAGAAAATGAAAGATTAAACATCCACATCTTTGCCCTGCAGTACGACTACCTGCCTGGAAACTCTTGGATGTCTGCAGAGAAGCATTTATAGCAGGTAGGTCCCAAACGTTCTGAGAGTTCTGAAAATGCTGTTGAGTCCTTGGTCTTTTGGGAAGTAAAGGAAATGTTACATATTGCTAATAAAATGTTATCAATGGTGGTGCAGTGATCTAAGTGACTTAAATTATGTGTTGGTGATCATAAGATTGGGCAGTCACATCCCAAGAACCACACTTTGGGCTCCTGATCAAGGTCCTTAACCCCAAATTCGTTATTAGGAGTGTCTGTTAAATGGCGCAAAAGTACAAATAAATTCTGTTATCTCTGTCCCTAGATTGAGTGTTCTCGACTGGAGAAAATGACTCGCACCTTGCTGCAGTTGTTTAGAGACTACCTGGCCGAATACAGGATCCAGCAAAACCGTCTGGTGACCAAAAACGGTCACTGCAACGTCGAGTACGCCAACGTCAGGTCCAGCAGTTGGCTCGCCTACTACATGCTAGACGTCTGGACCACCTTGGTGGAGATCCGATGGACTGTCGTCATGTTCTTCTACGTGGCATCCTTCCTCGTAAGTTGGTTCATATTCGGGCTCATCTACTACTGGATCGCCGAAGTCAATGGAGATCTGTCGTGGCAAAACCCACCCGATAACCACAACGCTTGTGTAATAAACGTCTACGGCCTTACCACCGCGTTCCTCTTCTCACTAGAAACCCAGACGTTCATCGCTTACGGCTGGCGGGTGGTCACCACCTTGTGTCCAGGTGCTGTCGCCACCTACATTTTCCAGGTGGTCCTCGGAACCATCATTCCCTGCTTCTGGGGTGGTGTGGTGATGGCCAAATTGGCTTTGCCCAAAAGAAGAGCCAAAGCCATCGTTTTTAGCGAGATGGCCGTGGTCTGCGCCAGACAAGACACACTCTGCCTGACGATACGAGTTGCCAACCTGCGTAAATCCTTATTAATTGGAACTCAGATCTACGGCAAGCTGGTCAAGACAACCATCACGCCCGAAGGGGAGACCATCATCATGGAACAGGTCAACGTCGACTTCCAAGTGGAAACCGCCAAAGATAATCTCTTCTTCATCTCCCCCTTGACGCTGTACCACGTGATTGACAAGGCAAGTCCCTTTTACACGATGGATGTAGACAACCTGCAGCAGCAGGACTTTGAGCTGGTGGTGTTTCTGGACAGCGTAGCTGAGTACACCAGCTTCTCATGCCAGGTCAGGTCCTCCTACATCCCTCGAGAAATCATGTGGGGCTACCAGTTTTTGCCCATCATCTCCCGCAGCAAAGAGGGCAAGTACCGGGTGGATTTCTCCAACTTCGCCAGGGTGGTTCCGCTTGTGACGGCACACTGTGCCGCCTGCTTCTATAACGACAAAGGCCACCATCTCCACTCCAGAGACGGCAGTGACAATCACGGTTTTCAAATGGACGAGTTCGGTGGAGAGTAAAATGGAGTGTTCTTTGAAAACGTACTATTGTAAAATCAATACTGTTAAATTAAAATCTAAACTTATACTTTTTGCATGTAATTATTTTTAAAATGTCTTTTAACTGTATTTTCATTTGTTTTTGGCTGTAATTTGTCAGTAAACAGATTTTTTGAGCTTCTTGAAATTACTTAAGATGAAAGTTTTCAAAACAATGTTCTTCCATCACACTACTTTGTATAAAAGACTAAACTGAATTGTACTTGATTCTTGAAGATTTTCTATGTAACCTACATACTGTAAACTCTTACATCATTTGAAAACGTTTTAAATTGAGTACTAATGTGCTTCTGTTGAAAATTTAATCATTAAAAAACATAACTGCTAGAAAAGTTGAAAAAATAATTAAAAACAACAAATATTTTTGCACTTGATTCTATAAAAATGTTCCCATCTTCTTATACTATCCAAATAAAGCATGCAAAAAAAGCTCTCTGGACTGTAATTCACTCACTGTTTTGCACTATTTAACTCATTCAGGCACCGCAACCCCGATGGGGATTAATCGGTTCATGAATGCATGAATAAATAAATGAACTCATTAATGCATGGCCTCATTTTAAGTGGACGGTTATCATCAATATGGACGCCAGTGAAAATAAGTACTCATGCATAAATCCATATTCATAAATGGTATGCATGTTCACATGAAACCATAAAAGTGCATAAATGTGTTCATTTGTAATTTTATCAGCATGAGTCGTTGGACTATTGTGTCACTATTGTGATGATTTCATTATGATGATAGACTATAAGAGACCTCTGCAAAATAAGTCTTTATGGATTTGTGCAGATTTTTTATTATTAGTAATTATTTTATTAGTAATTATTATTACTAGAAACTAATATGTGCCCTGTGGTGTGTTGGCGCATGCCCAGGGTTGGTCCCCACCTTGCGCCCGTAATTTCCGGAATTGGCTCCAGAAAAAAACTAGCTATAAAAATGCTTAAAAATGAATGAGAACACACTAGAAGCTTTTCATTCTGCTCCCAATATTTTTGTAGTTTCACCCTAATTGTATTATCGTATCTCAGCAGAATTGACAGTAAAGCTTAACAGAAATAGAACTGACAGCAGAGAAATTGGATTTTGCAGAAGATATATGGATATAAATATTTGACATATAAAAATATAGTCTCAGTAGTCTTGTACAAATATGTTTCCTGCCTGTGGTCAGTTGATGCGGGTTATTGTTTTGGTCTCATGGCGTGAGACGTGAGAGAAAACAGGCTTCTGAGAATGAGTTGGCGTGTCCCGATAAGAAGAGCACGTTCTTGTTTGCTGTGAAGTTGTCTAAACTCTGCAAGTTGTGTAAATTCACTCCCCTTTCTTTAATGAAGTAAACACAACTGATTTTGTGTACAGGTAAACATCGTCCAGTCATTGCGTGCAGACGTGGGCTGTAGAAGAAACTCCAAGTGGCGGAGAGAGAGAGAGACACACACACACACTTTCTGGGAGGAGTGTTAGAAAAGTACAATAAGAAAAGTAGAGCAGGCAGAGAGTGACAGATAGACAAGCTTTAAAATGGCGTAAGCAGAATTCTTTCTGCTATTTATGTAATATTAGATATTTCTAGATTTTGAGACTGGATTAGACATTTTGTCCTGATTTACAGAATTTAAAGGCGAAGAACAACAATAGCAGGTAAGATCTACACCGAATCCTATACTCTGTCTTTATTGATATGTATCATCAAAATTCTTTTTGTTGCAATTTATCTATGATAAGTAGTATTATATATTAGAATTGTATTATATAAGTAATTTATGGCACTATTTTATGATCACTAAGGCAGACACTTTTAAAATATGTTGAAACATGCACGTTTTTGCAGCATCTCCTGAAAGTTGGTTTGTTACAAATTTTTAGAATAAAACTTACAAAACTTAAGTATATAAACTTTTCAATCTGTGTTTAATTTAAGTGGATAAAACATTTGATACGGAAAATAATCTTTCATTGTCTGAAATCAAATGCTTCTTTACGCCATTTCCAGATTTACCACGTCTGCCCTGACAAAATGACACGCACACTGCCACAGTTGCTGCGAGACTACCTGGCCGAGCGGCGGACTAGCCGAACCCGTCTGGTGACCAAAGACGGCCATTGCAACATAGAATTTGGCAACGTGATGTATCGAAGCCACCTGGCCTACTTGCTGGACTTGTGGACCACCATGTTGGAGTTCCGCTGGCGAGTGGTTTTGGGCTTATTCACGGCTGCCTTCCTCATCAGCTGGTTCTTTTTTGCCCTCCTCTATTACTGGGCCGCTCGCAATAACGGCGACCTGCTGTGGCAAAACCCTTCCAACAACCATACCGCCTGTGTGATGAACGTCTACGGCTTGACCTCTGCCTTCCTGTACTCTCTGACCACGCAGATGACCGTGGGTTACAGCGCACGTGTCATCACTCCGCTGTGCCCAGGAGCCATCACCATCCTGGTAATCCAAGCTCTGCTTGGTACCATCATCAAATGCTTCTGGTGCGGACTGATCGTTTGCAAGATGGCCTTGCCAAAGAAAAGGGCAAAGACCGTCACTTTCAGCGAGACGGCCGTCATCTGCCCGAGGAACGGCGTCCTTTGCTTACAGATCCGAGTGGCCAACCTTCGCAAGAGCCTGTTGGTCGGCAGTCAGATTTACGGCAAGCTGCTCAGGACCACGGTCACCCCGGAAGGCGAGACCGTCGTCATGAATCAAATTGGCATAGATTTCAGGATGGACTCTGGCAAGGACAACCTGTTCTTCGTCTGTCCATTGACACTGTACCACGTGATCGACGTTACCAGTCCGTTCTTTGGGATGACAGTGGACAACCTGAACCAGCAGGAATTCGAGTTGGTCGTCTTTCTGGATGGCACCGATGAGTCCACCAACTTCTCTTGTCAGGTGAGAACCTCCTACCTGCCCCGTGAGATTATGTGGGGCTACGAGTTCTTCCCCATCATCTCCCGCAGCAACGAAGGAACATACAGCGTGGATTTCTCCGAGTTTAGCCGGGTAATACCTGTTGCCACCCCACACTACGCCGACTGTTTTGAGGCCAGGGATGCCAGCAATTATGACACCAGGGCTGTCAGCGATAACATGGGATTTGTAGATGGCGAAGCCGCTAACCAGCGTAGATTCAGTCAGTACAGCACCCAATCGTCTGTGAATTTACGAACTGTTCATAAAACGTCCTAAATGTAAGCTTGGTCAGTAAATCATTTTATTATATGCTCCAAAAACTACTACTTTGTTCTTACTTTGGTGGGATCTAACTATTTCCAGTACAAATATATCTCTAAATTTCTTCTATCTTTAATTTTATGTGGTGGTTATGTACCTGAGCTGTATGTACTGGCATATGGATTGAGTTGCTATGTAATCAAATCTTTAATTAAAATCTTATAAAGTAAACCAAATATCAGACTTGTTTGTTATATTTGGTGAGATTCTAAACTTTTGTCAGTTATTTTCTCTGCACATGCATGTCTTTAACTTTATGTGGTGGTTATCGTTTAAATACTGGTGTAATATTGTTTCTGACAGCACTGATACCTAAGTTAACCTGTGATGTATGTAATGTTTCTGGATATAAATTGCAATGTTTGAATAAAAATATGTACCAAGATGTTATTTAATATTTATATATGTATATGTGTGTGTGTGTGTGTGCGTGTATATACACCTATATACCTAAAGTTTGGAAACGCCCCTGGCAAAGTGGGGTTTTGGACGATATCAGCATAAATCCTCATCATTTTTTGGTGCAAATACATTAAAGTAACTTGACATCATCTTTGGGTACCAGCAATAATCATTTTTATTTTGATTACATAATAATGGCAATATATCCATGTCAAAGTCAGACGTGCCCCTTTGCCAGCTGTGATGTCTGGTTACTGGTTTAAACTTGGCCAAGGTTTTTAAAAGATTTTTGGGTCAGCACACCTTAATAGCTTCAACAATTGATTCATTTATCAACAGTGCATTTAACTTACTCTCAGGCTTTCTGTTGAACAAAAAATAGTTCAGTACAAATTCAATGTACACACTGAAAAGTAAGAATAAATTTCTGTATATTCATATATAGTATATTGTCTGTATATTCATAACTTCACAAGATCTATAGAATTTCATGTGAAAGATTTTAATCAGATTTATTATCATTTTTGCTTTGATGCTGCCAGAAATGTTGAAAATGTTGAATCTGAAGGTGCTGTTTGACAGTAAAACCAAATGGAAGGGTTTCAATACTCTGTAAAATTGACCACAGTAGTGAAAAAATTGTTTAGTGTGATGACTTTATTAATGTTTTCTAGTCAAATTAGAAATCTCTGCCACAAAATAAAAATAATCAAAATTCACAGACAGACAAGTCATTTTATTATATGTAATATAGATATTTACAGTTAATACATTCATTTAAACTACATGTAAACATTTAAATTACGCAGGAAACTCTTGAAAAACAGTTTGAATATGCATCTTTGGAGGATGGCTAGGCCGCGCTGGCATTGTGAAGTTCAGTTCATAGTTACACACAAAACAGTACAGCTACAGTCTCCCTGGAAGAATTTGTGGTTAAGGGCTTTGCTCAGGGGCTCAATGATGGTGGTGCTGGAGATAAGACGGATTGAGACTCCAGTTCATGACTTCTTGGTCCTTGTTGAGGGTCTTATCACTAGGCTACAACCTGCTGTGGCCACACGTTAAATAAAAAAATTACATTTTACAAATTGGTGTCAGAGTTATCAGTCATTTCTATTGCCTCAAAACCTTTGTTATCGATGCCTTCTTTGGCGTAGTGATGATGGACATTTACGTCATGGTAACAGGAAGCACAGTGGGCAGTCGGTACCGGCTCTGCTCTAGTAAAATTAGAAAAATCCACGTGATACTTTCCCTCTTTGCTCCTGGAGATAATGGGTAGGAACTGGTAGCCCCATATGATCTCTCCTGGGGTGTAGGAGGTCCTGACCTGGCATGAGAGGCTGGTGGATTCTGCTGTGCCATCGAGAAACACCACTAGCTCAAAGTCTTGTGTGGCTAGAGTATCAACGGCCATCTGGAAGAATGGACTTGATTTGTCAATGACATGGTAGAGAGTCATAGGGCAAACAAAGAACAGATTGTCCTTTCCGGCATCGACAACGAAGTCTACGTTGACTTGTTCCATGATGATCGTCTTGCCTTCCGGCGTGACCCTGGTCCTAATCAGCTTGCCGTAGATCTGGCTGCCCACCAGCAAGTTTTTGCGAATGTTGGCCACTCGAATTTGCAAGCAGAGCGCATCCTGTTTCGAAGAGACGACCGCCATCTTGCTAAAAGTAATGGATTTGCAATTTTTCTTGGGCAAGGAGATCTTGCTAACAAGAACGCCACACCAGAAGCAGCAAATAAGGGCACCAACCAGAATCTGAGCAATGAAGGCAACAATAGCTCCAGGGCATGTTGGCGTAATTACTCGGTAACCGTAACCTATGGTCAGCTGAGTCTCCACAGAGAAGAGGTATGCAGTGGTTAAGTCAGAGACGAACAGCACACAAGCAGTGTGGTTTTCAGATTGGGTCTGATACCACAAGTCCCCGTTATCGTGAGCGATCCAGTACCAGACAAGGGTGAAGAAGAACCAGCTGAAAATAAAGGAGGCCACGTAGAGTAAGGTGAAGGAGTACCAACGAATCTCCACAGACGTGGACCAGATGTCTTGCATGAACGCAAAGTAGTTTCTGTATTTCATCGAGCCATGTTCCACGTTGCAGTGGCCATCTTTGGACACTAGGCGGCTTTGTCGAATTCTTCGCTCGGTCAGGTGATCTTTAAACAGCTGCCTTAAAGATCGGGGCATTTTCAGAAGTCTGTTTGAGCTCTGTGAAAGGAATACAAGGAAGTGTTCACAATACACACACGTTAACTTCTACATTTATTTTTAACACTTAGTTTAAGGCGCTGATGTTTTGGGCTCAGCTTTTCAGCGCATTAGATTTATTTAATTTGATTTAAATTTATGACTCAAAACTAGTTCTGTGACCAGTTCTTTTTACAAACATACCTGTTGGAGAGTCTTCTGGGTAGACCTGGAGTAGTCTGTCAAGAACAGAAGCAATATGTTCCAATTTGATTCTGGGTTTCTTCCCCAACAGGTCTTTCACTCTGTCCCACCTGTTCAGTCTCCTATTTTCTGCTACCATACAAAAACGTCTCAGAGCTGTTGTATGCCCTGGGCCTTTGTGCAGCTCCTTTATAACAAGGCTTTGTGTTTACCTGTACACAAAAAAGGTGAATTGTTTGTGCTACTTGACCACACCACTAGAATGGACCAGGAGATTAGGGACTGGTTGGGTGGTGCACAAACATGGTGTGCAGGAAGTCCGGTAAAGAATGTACCCATTCTCAGAATCTGGTCAAATTCAAGGTGGTGTACAGGAACTGCCTGATGACATTTCTATATCAATTACCTGTACAAAACGTATTTCCTTAATTTGTATTTCACTTACAAATGTAAAAATAATAGAAAACCCATGATGTAAACTGACAGAAAAGAAACCGTTCTGTTGGACTACTTGGCAACTTGATTCGACTTGTTATTTGGGTGAGAGTGGATTTCAAGTAGGCTCCCAACACCATGGGACCGTTAAAATCAACTACAATAAGAAAAAATACTACAATAAGAGTGGATCAAATCTCCATTCAAAGCACTCTGAATACTTTCAAAAGAAGCTCTTGTTCCATTATGATGCAACAACAGGTGACACCTTTGCTTGTAATATTTAAGATCATTATCTAATCCAGACTCTCTAGGAAGGACAGACAAATATGAGTTACGCTTCTCGGACAAACATAAATAGTTTTTGATGATTTTTCCTAATCATTCTACAATCTACTCAATAAAGACTGAACCAGGTCTGGCAACCAGAGCATGATAACTTGTTAAGGAAATTTTGGTGCTGCCAGGTGTGAGACGGAAGGAACCCCATATGGCTAATGGTTCGTTGTCCATTCTATTGTGTACACTCCATTACGTGTGAAGTGATGCCCGCATGTTTAGGACACAACATACCTAAACATAGGTGCATGCAAACAGGATGAGAGGTGTTGTCACGGCCACGCCCCCTTCGGCGGCTGTGCCATGTTCACGGCCCCCAGAGTATTGAGTCTGGGTGTTGAGTCTGTCTTTTGGGCATTTCGGTGTCTTGCCTCTATGTTTATTAGCTCATGTTAGGTTTTGCGAGTTGTGCACTTCGCCGCTAGCTCACGCCCCACTTCTGGGTCTAAGGTCTGCACTTCGTGTCCACTACCTAGTAGTTCACTTCCCGATTAGTTTGCTCCTACTTCCGGTTTTGTGTACACTCCTGTGTTCCCTCTTCCTAGTAGTTCACCGGTGAATTAGATCACGTGTTTGCTTTCGGTATTATTTCAAACACCTGGTTTTGATTCTGTTCCGCGTTCTGATTGGTTTATGAGTTTATTAGCTTGTTTCGTTCTGTTACTTTAACCCAACTGAGAAATCATGAGTGGGCACTTCGGATCCTTCGGTTTCCCAGTAGCTGAGGTTTGGATCGTTCCTGGTTGTTCCTGGACTGAGATTTGGAGTTGCACGTTGCACTGGATTACCTGAGCAGAGCACGAGACCTGAGCCATTGTTTGTTGATATGCCTTTGAGTGACTGCATCTGAAGTGCATTTTTTCTGTTTGTTTTCATTAAAAACCCACCATCAAGTCTACTGCGTTGTTTCCCCCTTTATTTATTTATTTATTTACTTTTTGCGACCTGACCCCCATGACGGGTGTTGACAAGACATTATGATCGGGTAGTGTCTTGTCAACACTGCAACTATGACTAGGCATCGTACTCAGCAAATACAGTTTAACTTCCTTCACTATAGACTTGTTTTCCACACTGTCGTATGTTGTAAATTATAAATCCAATGTTATGCCAGTTTTTATGGAGTCATGACTGTTTCACATGCAGCTTTTTCATTGAGCTTCTCAGTAAGACACTTAAGTGTGAGACAGAGACCAAACCAATGCACGTTTAACACCACATGATAGATGTAACATCCAAAGCCTAAGCAACATTAAACATGTTTATTCAATATTTCTCTCTATCTATAATGAGGAAATCACTTCACTAGAAGCAGTTATCCAAACTGATCACATGTTAAACTCAACAAATCACAGTGAAACTAATCAAAGCCAAACTCACTGTTTTATTGGCTGGCAGAGTTTTTATTACGCAGAGACATTCTATGGCTTAGTACTATGAAGAAAAATAAGGTTAGTGCCAGACAGAAACACTTCACTTTATCTATCTGGATACAGAATAAAATTATTTGATAACATGCATTATCTATATCTATTTTCCATATTGATTGCTCTCTAATATTACAATTATATAAAATTATGTTATAATTGAAAATAAAGAAGTACTAAAGTTTTGGGTAATTTTGATCCGATTTGTCCTATATGATGAAAGGCCAGAAAGGCCAAATGCCACATTTGGACTTTCTGGAAGACAACTACGTTTTTGCGCATGATGGCGTTCCATATGAGAGTCGCACACGCATCATAATTACATCACAAATAATGTAATTAATACGTTTTTACACAATTACTTCAGGTTTTGTGCACAGAATTACTCAGAAATATTTTTACATACAGAGAAATTAATATAATGTCCAGTAAGTTGAAAGTCTTGTGATTCTGACGGTACGTATATGGTTTCTATAAGTTAAAGGGATTCTGAGTTATTAAACACTAATAAACAATGATAAACAATCGATCTCAATGGGTTTTAATAGTAATATTCTCAGAGTTGTGGTCTCGGCTGGTCTCGAAATAATATCCCGAGAGCAAGACCGAGACTTTAAAAAGCTTTGACCAGACTCTCAAGACCGAGACCAGACTTGAGTAGTACAACAGTTGTCTTCCTTCCTCTTTTCCTCAGCACCCACATACTGGCATTTTTTTATTATTGGGTAGACACTGATTGTAGGCGTTGTACACAAAATAAACATCACCACCAAAAACAAACATAAACATGAAAGACAGAACTGAAATGTCGTGACACTGGCTTTGGCCATCGTGATCCCTGCAGTGTCTGTGGAAAACACCTACGGCACGTGTACAAGCAGAACCTCTGATAATCGACCTGCTTTCCAACATATAATTGTATTTTTGATGGACGTACTTTATTTTCTACACAGAAAATGTTTGTTTAGGGTACATAATAAAGCCCTCTAGGCCACACAATTGTGTTCACCTTTTTCCCATGATGTGTGATCTATCTGACTGTGTGCTTTTAGATCATCATCCTGTTGACAGATCAATCCCTGTCTTACTAAATTTCTGGCAAAGTGCTGCAGGTTTTCTTGACAGGAGCATGACAGTATTTTGTGCCATGCGTATTTCTTTTCACTTTCCACAGCTCAGCACACTGGGCTCCACAAGGAGCAGTGGGCAGCTGGCACAGGCCTGGGAAGCAGTGCTTGGCAATTGTACCTCAGTGGTACCTTTACCGGTCCAGGATTTACACTGGCAACCTTCTGATCTCAGGGCGAACACCATAACCGTTACGCTATCAACTGTCAGACCTTAGAATCTTCGAGGTGTATTAGTTTGGCAAAGAACAAATGAAACTTAACATCAGAACAGCATGTTATTTTTATTTTTCACAATTATTATGTATAAGCATGAATAATTTGAGTGTGAAATTGTTGAGACTGGAGGCCACAAGTTAGAGAACTTGTTTGGACTGTAATATACTGCCATCTAGTGGTTAGATTTCGGTTAGTATTTTTTCCATGTCCCTATCACAGCCACAAACAAACATTTAATCCTCCATTTCAGTTTGTACTGTTTGCTGGTGGTTTTCTTTGTGTTTCTTGCTGTGAATGTTAGTCTTTAAGACTTCGGTTTCTTGGTCTCTGAGCTCTTGCGCCTTCCGTTTCCGGCTCACAGGCAGGTTTAGGTCGGGACTGCACAGTTGAATCCAGCGCTGTCAATAACAAGGTAGATTTCGTGTTTTTACTTTTGTGCATCAGAAAACTATAAATATAAAATAATGTGGAGTACATTTGTGATTTTTATCACTATTGGTCTGGCTTCTGCCTCCATTCTCACCTGTCTCAAGCTTCCATCCAGCACCCACAAGCGCCCTATCGCCCATCCGGGCACCAGTAGGATAGAGGAAAGAGCCAATGCCCAGCCCAGTCCATAAGCCCAGCCTGGGTACACGTACCAGCGGTTGAAGGTTAGAGGCCGGTACATCACCAGAGAACATATGAATGTGACCTTACAATGCAGAAAAAGACAAAAAGGTAGAAAAGAAAAATGTTAGGGACAGAAATATATTGCTGTTAACTATGTATGTATATAAGTACATATCAGCCAGATTTTTTGTGCAGGTCCTCAAATTTTTGCCTAACATATACAGAGATGCAGTTGCTGCGGATTTTGAGAGAAACTGAAGAGTGACAACCAGCTACTGAACAATAATAATACATAGATGAATAATACATAGATACATCGATTCTATAATCAACAAGCCCATAACATTATTTTTAAAAATTAAAACATCGATCAGACTTCATACATTCTGTAACGTAAACTTCTCTAGAAAAAACAAAACATTACCGTTGATCCAGATTTACAGTAACAAGAACGCAAAATAAGTGCATAAAACATTTGATGATAATTTTTGACTCATTCATTAAACAAAATTTCGTTTTTTCTGCCCCTTAGTTTTGATTTGCGGCCTCGACGCTGACCCCTGGAGGAAAAGAGTGAACACTACATATTACGACGTGAGCTGCAGAAGCAAGTATAGCTGCAGAAATGTTAGCCCTATTGTGAACGTATTTACAGCAAGCATATTTCTGCCTTAAGACTACATGATACATATGATACATACAGTATGATAAATCAAAATTTATCAGGTTTTGATCACACAGTAAATCTACATGCTTAAAATCTCACCAGGGAGACGAGAGGGGTGAGGTATTTCCAACACACTTTAAAGATGATGTTGGGGTTCGACCCTGTCATGTCTTTAATGACATCACACAATCTTTCTGCACCTGAGGAGTGCAATTAGACATGAATTCATTGCATTGCATTGCTGAGTCTAGTCAAGATCTTTTTAATGTTGTTTAACTAACCAAAAATCCATCCAACTGCCAGAGACTGAAAAATGGAGAGGAAGAAGATGCAGGTTCCACTGCAGGCGTAGTAGTCAAACAGCTGAAACACGTACATTCCACCCTAGAAGACACAACATTACTTAATCGAAGACAAATTTACACACTTGTTTTGTCCCTTCACACTTGTCACCTACGATCTTACAGCTAAACAATCGTGAGGTAAAAAATTTGAAGATTTTTGGTAGGGACTAAAAACAAACGTGTCAAAGACAAATAAATCAGACGATGGTAGTCACAGACGAAGGTTTTGCTCTTGGATTTTCTATGGAGAACTAAAATAACTCATAATTCTGCCATAGCAAGTCAAAATACTCACTTTTATACTCTTTTACACTTCTATAAATCGAAAATTTAACTTAATATTTCTTTTTATTTCGACTTATGCACTGAGTCTGAGTTTTTGTCCTCCAGGTGGCGGTAATGAACTTCCATATTTTCTTGGCGAACTAAAGTTCACAAAGATTGGTATGTATTATTACCTGCACAAAAGAACCACTATGCAAGTAAAATCAAACTGATCTTATTAACATTTAGATTTAATTTGAAAAAGTAAACCTGATTAGAAGCATTGTTTGGAGACAATTTTTGTACACAAAGCCCTCAATTGTGCAATACCCATTCTCTGTTAAGTAGAGACTAACTTTTTAGTCAGTCTTTTGCTTAATAATGTTTCCTCAGGTTAAAGTGGAATTTGGATATTCATGAACATTGAGTATTATTTTGAACTGGTTAACTGTATTCTCCAGTATTTACCCATTAATTACCCTTTTTGGACTGGAGCACATGCCTCTAAAATGTCTGTGCATTGCCAAACATTGTACTGCTGTACTGAAGCCAGACATTGCCGTAATGTTAACCTAACAAGTACATTTCCAGTTCTTGTTCATTGCAGTTCTTGTTCAGCGGACAGTGTATTATGAGTATATTATAAACAGAGGTTTCCAAGAAAGTGATGATTTTACTTTCAATTTCTCTCACTTTACACTTTCCTTTCACTTTTTTCTTCATCTCACCTCTGTCACCATAATGAGCTGACCACAGAAGCAGAACAGGCTAAAAAGGAGGAGGAAGATTTCTCTACGTCCTTTCCTACGCAGCACTGACGGAAACACATCCGTCACTGACGTGATGAACACTTCTAGTGCAACAAACTGGAACACAGGCACAATAAAAGACGTGGGCCAAAACTGTTAACTGCAGACAATGGATGCATGATATCCAAATGTATGAAAATTACAGTGAACAAAAAGGCATTAATTGTGTCGGTCCATGCACCCGAGTGTCCACAGCAAGGAGAATGAGCATGAAGAAAAAACACACAGCCCACAACTGAGGCAGCGGTATCATAGCGACAGCCTGGGGATAAGTTATAAGGGCCAGACCAGGACCTGAAGAGACAAAAGAGGGTATGGTTTATTTTTAGATTATTAGCAATATTAATTTCTTTCTTTGATCATTGCCCTGCAGTACCTGATTCTGCCACCTCTTCTATAGGTCTACCATGTTCTTGGCTCATGAAGCCCAGCACTGAGAACACGGCAAAACCTGCCACAAAACTGGTTACGCTGTTCAGGAGACACAACCAGAGGCAGTCCCTACAAACACAAATTTAATAATGAGTTTCAAATAATGTTCAAATAAAATCTCTTTTCCACAGCCAGATTTTGGTTCCATTTGGCTTTTATCAGCTAACCACATTGGAATCCATATCCATTATTTATTTACTCATTCAGCACTTTCAGTATCATTGGAGAAATGTTACCTGTAGCAGTTATTGTTGTATGTGTTGTAGCTGCCCAACACGATTAGATCACCTCTACATGTACTGTATGAGAATAAGACCTGAGCAGCAGCGTCGATCCACACCTACCCAAAACAGCACAGAGAGTGTGTTTTTAAGAGTTTAAGGTAGTGTGAAGGAGCAGTAGTCTTACAGCCAGCTAATCAGACTTTTATAACTAACAGAATAACACAAGTGGGGATGGTTGGGGGTGCATTGGCTAAGAAATATGAGTCTGTTACACCAAAAATATGCCATAAATATAAATGCTTTCTTATACACAATAGACTTAAACATAAAGGGAAGCACAGAGTGGTTACATGATTGTCCAAGATACTATTGTTAGTTTAGTTCATGCCCGTGTCAAATAAGTGAATACAATGTTCTGCTGTATAACGATCTAAACTTAAATTTTCACATTAAACTTTGCCTTAACCTTTTTCACCTTTTATTTCCCATGTATTAATGTTTTTTTGTTGTTGTTGTTGTTGTTTATTGTTGCATGGTCTGTGCTTCTAGTCTTGCAGTAGATTTGTAAATGGGGACATTTTTTGACATACAGTGGAGCACAGCACCTGAGGGTCAAGCAGCCTCTCCATGTTGGGATAGAGATAAAACACAATTCCCTGGAAGGCTCCAGGCATAGTCAGTCCTCGAATAAGCAAAACCAGCAGCATCACATAGGGGAAGATGGCTGTGAAACACACAACCTAAGTTGGGTGGAAAATCACATCAATTTTGGATACAAAATGTTCACTTGCATAATATTTCCCACTCACTGCCAGTTGTCATTATAACGAGGTAAACAATGTTATTGACATCCCAGTCAGTGGTCATATTGCTATGATGAACTGGTGTATATTTGTGAATGTGTGTGCTGATATGTACTTTGCCACTGGATTTTACTCCTTTCCAGATACAAAAATAACAAACAGTCCACACTGCAATCAGGCACAGGAGAATCTCCCATTTGATGTTACCAATCTCTTCAATGCCCCTTGAGAGAGTCAGGACTCTACGTCTAAACAGGTGAAGGAGATAGATATTAATCAGATCTGTGTTAGATACAGTCTTAAAGAGTGTCGCCACATAAAGAGGATAAATTAATTAGTGTCAAAAGCTGTCAATGAGACATAGAGAAAAATAAGTGTATTTTAATTATGCACACAATTTGCATTAACTTCATAAAGAGTTTTAAGTTTTAATGTTTTAATTTAAAGGACAAAGTTAGTGTGAGGCTATCAGGCCACTCACTGCCAGAACTCAGTGGCAGCAGAGGTTGCGTTGTTAGGATCAGTCCAGTTTAATGTCAGATTGTTTCCAAAAATGAGACAGTTATCTGAAGAAGACAGAAGCACGCCTAAGGACATACTGGAAACACTGTTCTGACTAAATTGATTAATAGATATAAAAAGGTAGATGCATTTTAGCTACAGTTACAATTTACAACAACCACTAAATTTATTAAAATGGGCCAAATGGGTGTCTGAATATTAAAACTGTTAATTATTCATATCACAATACATAGTGCAAGTATGAATATGAAGAGAATAAATTTTCTCTGAAGAATGAATTACTGCTGTTTTATACCTGTGTTCCAAGCGTTTCCACAGCTGGCCCAGGGCAGTTGCGAACTGAAAGAGGAGATCAAGTAGAAAAGTACCCATGCCAGAACCAACATGTAACACCTGCTATAGAGCTTAATTAGAAGACCTGCATAGCCAACACCTGATGGAGTAAATGCAGAAATGTCAATAAATATATTTTGGAAAAAGAAAAAATGACAATGTGACCCAGTGACAAATTTGTTACATTTTTTAAACATATATTTGAATGTTAAATATATTACCTAGCTCTTTTATTGACAAGACAGAATGACAAAATAAATCATTTTTACATAATAAATTTAATTAATAAGCCATATTACTCACCCTCAGCTAATGGGCAGATGCGACGGTAACATGTGATTCCACCCTCTTGGGTAAACTGGCCTATGGCTGTCTCCAAGAGAAAAAGGGGCACTCCACATGTTACCACAAACACCAGGTAGAGCAACAAGAACGCACCTAAAATGATGAGCCAGTTATATTAAAATGAATGTGTAGGTTCACGTAATTTTAATAAATCCTTAAAAGAATACTGTTTGAACTAGTAAGAATAATATTGAACCATTCTTTGTAACACAAGAAGTAGACATAACCTGTTTCTGAGTTCTTACCCCCTCCATTCTTGTAGCAGAGGTAAGGAAACCTCCAAACATTTCCCAGACCAACTACATGCCCAGCTACAGCCAGAAGATATTCAGTTTTTCTTCCCCAGTGAACCCTTTCCTCAATATTTGCCTCCATGTTTTCATCAATCTCCTGTCCTTCTTTAGTGCGTTTCCACTTCTCCTCCTTCACTTCATCACTGACACTATAAACCAAATTTTTTATATCACCCTGCCCTGTGATGTGTTGGCACCTACACAGGGTTGGTCCCCGCCTTGCACCTGTAATTTCCCGGGATAGGCTCCAGTCCCCCAGGACCCCAGTTGGGATTAAGCAGTTTCAGATAATGAATGAATTTATATCTACCCCCAAGCATGTACCTGTCACTAGCCCATCTCAAATTTGAAAATCAAATTGGATGCAAGTTATGCCTTAATATGTTGGAACTTGACCCAAATATTCAAAACATTCTTTGTATTAAAGTTTTGTAATTGCTATCTAGGGCGGCACAGTGGCGCAGTGGTTAGCACTCCCGCCTCACAGCGAGAAGGTCCAGCGCTGTGTTGGCGCCTGCCCAGGGTTGGTCCCCGCCTTGCGCCCGTAAGTTCCCGGGATAGGCTCCGGTCCCCCCGTGACCCCAGTTGGGATAAAGTGGTTTGGAAAATGAATGAATGAATGAATAATTGCTATCCAATAATGGCAAGGGGTTAACCATGAATAGAAGCTCCAATGATCCTCCAATTAGCTAAAGCATAATTTTAGATAATATCTACACTGACATATTGTTGTCCTCTCAGATACCCACTTGCAGACTGGATTTGATCCACTCTACTGAAACTGAAAAAAGGTCTGTCCTTACTTTCAGTAAGTAACTTTTTTAATGTACCTAACACATACTTAATAAAAAATTAGTAAGTATTCTTGGTTTATACCAACAAACATTCACAAAAGTGTACTGGTTGTGACTGTAAAGTATAATTACACTTGCCTTGTAGTTGTGCATACTCTCTATGAGTCTCTTCTTTGCCATAGCACTTCACCATGTCCTTTACATTCTTTCTTGTAAACATGCATGTCTATAGTAAAATGTCAGATTAGGGATAAACTTGAAGTAAATAGTACATGTGTAGACAACTTTGTTGTTTTGTGTGCATTGTTATAAAACAGAAACAGCTAAACAGTTAGCTGATTTTATTCATGTAAGTATTGTAACAGACTTGATTTATACTCTCTGATACTATGTCACTACCACTCACATGAATCACGAAACATAAACTAAAAGGAGGGTAAAAGTTAGAGTTGGGGTTAGTCCTGACAGAGACCAGAGTGTGTTGAGACCGAGACAAGACCAAGACTCTGAAGGGCAGAGACCGAGACGAGACCGAGACCAGGGCAGGGCAGGGCGAGACCAAGTCAAGACTGAGACCAAACTAATGCATGGTTTACACCACATGACAAATAAGTGAAACACGCAAAGTCTAAGCACAATTAGTACAAGCCGAACAGTAAATTACAGAAACTTCTAAGGCATTGACATCATATGAACAGACTTCTCTTCTGGAGTGGCATATTGTCTGTGTCGTGTAACTCTGCCCTGATACTGCAGTAAACCCATGCCATTCGTGAAGGTAAAACGGGTGTAGGAAAAGCTCCAGAATGTGCAGTGAAAGGGTAACTTGGTGCTTAGTGTTTCCAAGTATTGTCCAGTTGAACTTACAGTGTTTTAGGTGAGATTGGGGGGAGGGGGGGGGGGGGGTGTCATTACTAGTTTGTTTCCATGTAAATAATGCTTCTAGGTCTTTAGTGGTACATTTTGCTCTGGGGTGTTTCACAGGATACAGTATTTCAGGTTTCAGTATTAGCATACTGAAGCAAAATGAACATAAATCACACAGCTATAATACACACACAAATCTTCTCATTTATTGTCACAAAATTGAAATGTTTTTTACAAATGGACATATATTTTCAAACTGTGAAAAAATACCATCCTGTCAATAAAACAGCTTTACAACCCAGAAATTTGTTGAGACCTGAAAACCTGAAATTTAAAATTGCCTAAACATTGTGAATGCCATGGTCAGACCTGTAATACTCCAAAAGTACATGGTTTAGATTATACCATGATCTAGTAGACCTGACTCATTGAGTCTATTATCAAAGTCTTACACGTTCATTCAGGTATTAAACCTGGGAAATTCATCTTTTGATCAGCAGTGTACTGCTTGTTGGTTTGGTGGGCTTCTTTGTGCTTATCTGTGTTGACTGTGAGCATTAAACCCATCGTTTCTGAAGTTGAGCTCTCGCCTTTTTGTTTCCCGATCTTAGGCAAGCCTGGGTCGGGCCTGCATAGGCGATGCCAGCGCTGTCAAAAAAAGTTCAACATGCTTTTATGTACTTATAGTTTGCATTTCTATGTCAACATCTGTCTGAACGATTCTCACCTCTTTTAAGCTTCCTTTTGCTACGCACAAGAGGCCTATCGCCCATCCGGGCACAAGGAGGATGGAGGAAAGAGCCAACATCCAGCCCAGCCCATAAGCCCAGCCTGGGTACACGTACCAGCGGTTGAAGGTTAGAGGCTGGTACTCCACCAGAGAATATACGAAAGTTACCTTGCAATGAGGAGAGAGAGAGAAAGTAGTCAAGAAGGACGAGCAATGGCAGAATGAAATATGTTAAACTAAAGCTGAGACAAAATTTGTCTATTTTGTCAGTAATTTCTTAAATCTATTCAGTAGACAAAACCGTATTTCACCAGGGAGAGTAGAGGGGTGAGGTATTTCCAGCACACCCTAAAGATGACACTAGGATACGATCCGGTCATGTCTTTGATGACGTCACTCAGCCGTTCAGCCCCTGAGGACAGATTTCAACAAAATTTCAGCTTTTATACTGACATTATAATATGGAATAGTCCACAATTTTTCTTATTGCCTGGTTTCACTTGATCTTTAGTAAGAAAAATCAAGCTAATTTGTACTTTTGAATCTTTCTGGTTCAAAGTGAAGATTCCTGACCAGCTTGTTGTGGTACACTATGGGTAAAATAAATAGTAATCCTAAAAGCTACCCATGGAAATCACACTTGACACAACAACAGTGATTGTTGTCTGGTGACATCATCACATCTGACTTATGTTATATAGGTCAAGTCAGAGGCGTACAGTATTCCAGAAAAGACTGTCAGGTGTCAGAGTTGTCAGAAAACAAAGTTTGGTGAAATTTTCCATCAGAGTACGTAAAAAAGTATGCAACGATTCCTAGTGATAAAGTAGGCCAAAAAAATCCATATTGCACATTTTGCTTTCAAACGTGAAACGTGGTGCAATATTTTACTGTTTGCTTTTCACTTCATTCCAAGTATATATTTGATTTCTCTTCAGTTGGGGCACCTTGCATAAGCCTAGCAGACCAGACTCTTTGACTTTGTTTTATTTTGTGCAAAGAATCTGGACACTCTCAATAGGTATATGTTTACTTCTTGGTGGGCAGATACTTTAAAACTATTGAGTCTGACTTCAACCAATTGCTACCGCGACATATGTTATGCGCTGGAACCCAACTAGCAGTTTGGCCATAGTCGCCATTCCTTCCCAGGCCAATAACGTTTTTACCCTCGTTAAAACTTCTTAAGCACTCTTCTTGCTCTGGCTTTAATGTCGGGATGAGTTGCCAACACAGACTGACCACCGTCAGTGCTTCTGAAACTACATCGGAGCTACATACTCAAACTTAACACTGGTTGGACGCTAAAAAACCTAGTCAAGGAACACCAAAGCCTTAGGAAAGTATCCTGACATAGTACTGTAGCAAAATCAACATTGAGCTGAAGCACTGCGGCAGCGCTAGCCTGGCTAACCTTGCCAGTTAAAACTGGAGCCATGTCATCTTGATTTACTGTATACTGCATATAGTTTAGATGACAATGAAGCTTACTTTAATTATTATTCCCTGAACTCTGGACCTAACAAGGTACTCACCATAGATCCAGCCAATTGTAAAGGACTGAAGCATGGCCAGAAACATGAGGCAGGCTCCACTGCAGGCATAGTAGTCAAACAGCTGAAACACGTACATCCCACACTAGAAGACACATAACTGCCTTTTACAGAGTAAATACAAAGGGTAGTCACTTTTTAAAATCTGTGACTACTTGCTGAACACTAAAATTGTAGAACAGTATAACAGTCAATATATAAGAAAGAAAACATACAAAAACTCTTAATCTGAAGCATGGGTAGGCAACCCTATTCCCTATGTATCATTATCCAGCAGTTTTCTGTCTTACCTGGTCTCTGATGAGCTAGCCCAAGGCTCAAGTAGATGCCCACCAAGTATGATGGAAACAGGAACAGGGCTGCCTACCCCTAATTGAAATGATAGGCCTTAACCAAGCTTGATCAAATACAAGTTAAAGCAAAGAAATGAAATTGTACAACAGGAACATCCTGCACAGATGTACAGTTAGCAATACAATCAGGAACTGAGAGACCCCGGGCCTTTTACTTTGACAGGCTTTTATGAAAGTGAGTGATTATTTGTCATTGTGACACACCACACCACATCACACAGTGCACTACAAAGAAATGTGACCTCTGTTTGACCCATCCGAGAAGGAGCAGTGGGCATGTGACATGGGCAGCGCATGGGAAGCAGTGCTCGGGGGCAGTACCTTGCTCATCAGTACCTCAGTGGTAACTTTACCCGTCTGGGATTCGAACGGGTGACCTTCTGATCACGGAGCGAACACCCAACCATTACGTCACCAACTGTAACAAGCTAAGCTGAACTAATAAAAGAGTTGCTTCTACTACAATTGTTACTGTTGCACAAATTATTTAGCTTATATAAATTTATGTCAAATTAGGCAACGATTTTAGACAATTCTGCAGATTCACATTTGCTCAAGTAACGCAACTCAAATAGATTAAATCTTCATGTTAGCCATTAACTTTTGCAGTGCTCTCACTTTCCCCAGTTTCTCACCTGTGTGACCATGATGAGCTGGCCGCAGAAGCAGAAGACACAGAAAATAAGGAGGAAGATTTCTCTGCGTCCTTTCCTGCGCAGCACTGATGGGAACATGTCCGTCACTGACGTAATGATCCCTTCGATGGCAACAAACTGGAACACAACACAGCGCAAGCAAAGAGGATCAGAGGGTGAATTTGCTTACTCCAAAATCAAAAGCATATCATCTATAAAATGTCATGAAGGTTCCATCTCCTTGAGCCAGTTAACAGAAGACAGATTTTGGATTGAGAGAGGCATAAAGGAGGCCATCTATGTCCAACTGTAATGACCATTGTAGAAAAGAGGCGGTGACATAAACTATGACAACAGCAATCAGCAGCCTCTAATGCAGTCCTTCCCAGGCTGTTAAGTTTAAATGTAAACTTAACCGCTCGCATGATGGCATGGTAGATCAAGATCACATCAAAGGTGACATCCCCAATGGTGGAAAAACACCTAAAACACCTTTGTTTTTTTAGAACTGAAGACGCCTCATAGGTGAGAGGTGAAACATCTTCAAGAATCTTCTATTCTAGCATCCAGATGAACTTACACATGTGCCAAGTAACAAGAACCTCTTCAAGATTAAAAAAACAAGTGTTATATAGTCAAAAGTTCTTCTGAGCACCTGGGTGTCAATGGAAAGCAGAATGACCATGACGAAAAAGCACACAGCCCACAGCTGAGGAAAGGGTATCATAGCCACGGCCTGAGGATAAGCTATGAAAGCCAGACCAGGTCCTGAAAAGAAAAAAGAATGTGATACAAACATGTCTGGTTTTTTTCATTTCATCATGTTACCAGAAATTAAATCTGGTCAGTGCTGTAGTACCTGATTCTGCCACCTCCTCAATAGGTCTGCCGTGTTCGTGAGCCATGAAGCCTAGCACTGAGAACACGGCGAAACCTGCAACAATACTGGTTCCGCTGTTAAGGAAACAGAGCCAGAAGCAGTCCCTACAAATAACACACATACAAACCAAATTAACATTTGGAAACAACACCTATCAATTCAGTTTTAATTGACATTCAGGGCTGAATTCTTGCTCATGGATTAAGGCTAAATTGTGGTACCAATGGAGGTACCAAAGCTGGTCTAGGACTAAACCCAAAATGCTCTCTGGGAAAACTCTTCCTGAAATTGGGATAAGAGCGTCTACCAACATGGCATAAATATAAGGGTAAAGGTAGAAATGATACAACCCACATGCAAAAGGTGTTTAAAAATGGACATCCAACAAAAATAAGGGCTGTAACTTATTTGTGTGATGATAGGTACTGGAAAAGAAATGAATTCTCTCTGTCACGTTTTCGTTTTTTAGCTCTGGGAGCTGAAGTGAGCTGAGGTCCACTGACCATGTCCTACAACTCTCACTGACTGTCGCTTGCTGCTGTCTGACTCAGATATTTCAGATGCCAGATATTTCATCAGAGTTGGCGACTTCTTTATAGCAACTGTTGATCGCCAAATCAAACATGGCTTTTGCCTGTGACCTGTTGGCAACTCAAAAGCAATTCATGTGGTTGTGAACAAGACTGGATATCACTGACTGGGTGTTACCTGTAGCAGTTGTTGTTATATGTATTGTAACTGCCCAACACGGTCAGCATGCCCACACATGCACTATATGAGAAGCAGACTTGAGCACCGGCCTCCAACCACACCTACACAAAACAACGCAGAGAAGTGGTAAAGAGGACCTCTACCAAGTCATTTCTTCAGTGGATGAAGTCGTCTCTGTGCAGTTTAGTAATTAACTCTAAAACATTACCAGTGTTCAAATAATTTTCCATTATTGTACTGCCTGAACTCAATCTACTTGTAGAGGTGAGTCAGGCCACAAAAAAGTAACGACAGGAGAAATGCAGTTTGTTATCATTGTTAAGGTCAAGTTTTACTCTGCTTAGTGTGTACACAAAGTGGAGCCTTGCTTGGAAATAGTAGCCCAATGTTTTGCTTTGTTTTCTCACCTCCAACATGTGTCAATGGTAAGCATTAACGTTAAAAATTTACTGTCAACTATAGTAGCCTAACCCCCCAAAACCGGTTGTGAAAATTTAGACCTGACTGCCTTAAAAAGAAGTGAACTAATAAAAACACAAGACTCTTAACCCCAAGTTGCTCCAAGACGACGGTAATAAGGAAATGGAAGTAGCTCTGGATTAATTATATACATATATATATATAAATGTATATGTTTGGGTATGGCGTGGGAATGGTCAGCACCTGAGGGTCGAGCAGCTTCTCCATGTTGGGGGAGAGATAAAACACGATTCCCTCCAAGGCTCCAGGAAGAGTCACTCCTCTAATCAGCAAGACCAGCAGCATTACATAGGGGAAGGTGGCTGTGAAATACACCACCTCAAGAAGAGCAACAAAACAGGACTCTTGGCATGTTGCAGCAATGTGTGATGTCATTACTCTTTTCAAATTCCCAAAGAGGACCCAAAGGCAAAAACGTTTTTACCTTGCCAGTAGACTTGACTCCTTTCCAAATGCAAAAATAACAAACAATCCACACGGCAACCAGACACAAGAGAATCTCCCAATTGATGTTACCCACCTCTTCGATGCCTTTAGAGAGCGACAGCACTCTGTGCCTGAAAAATAGAAAGAATAAGATGACATGTTGGAAGTTCGGTTGCCAGTTAGCTAGATTATAACCAGCTATTATAGATTACAATGTTGTCGACTCACTCCCAAAACTCTGTGGCAGGGGATGTTGAGTTGCCTCGTGTTATATTGTTGGACGTCCAGTTCTTCCCAATAACATCACAGTCCTCTGAGGGGGAAAGAAAAAGAAATTTCACCTTGAGTTTTGCAAACAGGGAAAAATCTATACAAAATACAACTTCATTCATCATTATCCGAATCCCAATTGGACTCGCTGGGAGACCGGAGCCTATCCTGGGAAGTCGGAGATCAACGCTGGGTAGACCCAGGGATCGAACCCAGGACCCTTTTGCTGTGAGGCGGCAATGCTAACCACCGCTCCACCGTGCCGCCCCACGAAAATACTACTCAGTATCTGTATTTGAACTTCCTGACGAAAACGTATGATATTATTTCAAATGCCAAACTACTACCTTTTTCCGTAAAGAACAACCAATGAAGTCTACATTTTTAAGTAATATACTACATTGTTGCAAACATAAGGTACATATCACAAAACAGTGGAACACTGGACTTATTTTTCACTACGATTTCATTGACAAATTTGATAGTGAATGGTTAATTATGCTACAGTTTCTATGTAACGGTTTTATACCTGTGTTCCAGACGTTCCCACAGTTGACCCAAGGAAGTTGGGAGCTGAAGGAGTTGATCAGGTAGAAAAGTGCCCAGGCCAGGATCATCATGTAACACATACCGAAGAGTTGAATGACTTGACCTGCGTAACCAATACCTGACATATATATTACACACAAAACAAAAGCATTAGTGTAAAACACACACAATTATACATAAAAGTGCAGATTAATTTTTATCAAAGTCTGATAATTATTTTAATAGTTTTTAACTTGTGTTACTGACCCTCTGCTAATGGGCAGATGCGACGATAACATGTGATGCCTCCTTCTTGGGTATACTGCCCCATGGCTGTCTCCAAGAGGAAGAGGGGCACTCCGCACGTCACCACAAACACCAGGTAGGGCACCAGGAAAACCCCTTAAAAATGTGTCAATGGCTTTATAAACTCTATATGTAAACTCATATAGAGAAAACAAACCAGTAACATTACTAACTCTACTTCTCAAGTTATTTCACCCTAAATATACCTTAAAACAATATTTTCACAACAAATTAAGAGGAACAGTATCGAAACAGGTTATTTTAAAGATTATGGGGTTGTGGTTATATAAAGGTTTTGAATGTCAGGTTTTGAGTGCCATGTCAACGACTTTTAAAACAAAACACACTTAATTTGCTCACATACATTAAGTACATTTCACAGAATCTTTTTGCACAAAAATAACTACGTAACACAATAATTTTGAACAAGTATATCAAATCTGTATCTGAGTTCTTACCGCCTCCGTTCTTGTAGCAGAGGTAGGGAAACCTCCACACATTTCCCATGCCAACTACATACCCGGCCACGGCCAGAAGAAACTCAGTTTTACTCCCCCAGTGGCCTCTTTCCTCTACCTTTCCATCCATCTCTTTGTGCAATGAATCTGTTCTTCCCGAACTTCTCTTACATCTACCTGAACCTGCGGCCCCTCCTCCTTTCTGTGTTTCTATGTTTGTGTATGTGCGTGTTTCTGTTGGACAAATGTTGGTGTGCAGATACTCATCTTGCAAATGTTTTTACTCAAAATTACTCAATGACAAAGTGATTGATATGTCAGTAATATGTCAGTTTGTCTACCAGTAGCTTTAAATTATTAATTTTATTTTTCAGAATTTGTTATTATGCTACCCCAAAATAAAACACCAAACGCTAAAAAGCTAAATTCAAGTTAACATGAGGTCTTTCAGTTTGACAAATCTAGTTACAAATTCAGAATGCACAGAATTTAAGCTAAAAATGAACTGATACCAAGAATAAATCTGAAGATCTGTTCTGATGGAATGTTTTACATCACTACAAGTTGTTGCATTACTTGCGGGTGTAATTTAGATATAATAAGTCTATACACAGTTACTGTTCCACAAGAAATTATTTAATGAAATATTTGAAGTTGTTTTTGACACAAAATGGAACAATATATTTCCTCATGTCCTGTGTTGCCACAAGGCCCTGTCTTAAAGTTTGACTTACACTGGATGACACATCTGGAATTTACTAAACGTGAGGAAACATTACCACAGCCTGCAAAAACTGCATTCAGATTGAACTGAAAACTGAAATTCTGTAGAATCACAGAACAGAGACACCTCTCACCTCTACTCATGTTACATTTGACTTAACAAATAGTTGTTTTTGAAAAATTCAAGAATTCAATTCATTTTCAAATCTGAATTCAGGTGATATTCAAACTCACCTTTAACATAACAAACTCACACCTCCTGCATCAGATTTTTTTACTTTTGATATTTTGATAATTTTGTTAAAAGCTGCTTAGATGCTGATGCTGCCAATGTGCCTACTGTATTTATTGTGTTCCTACTGTATTTATTGTGTTGCTTGTTTGCACCTTTTGTCCTGTTGAATGTAATGTTCAGTGTTACTATATGTTGCACCGGGGCCATGGGGAAACGCTGTCTCATCAGTGTTTGTACATGTGTAAAGCTACTGATGACAATAAAAAATCTTGAGCCTTGAACCTTGATGGTGCAAACAAGAAACCTGTTTAGTCTGGTTAATGCGCTGCCTCGGGTCAGGATTCTAAAAAAAGACTTCCAACTGCTTCCTTCTAAAGACAGCTAAAAATCAGGATGAATTCAGTATTTAGGCCCAAAGTAAATTACTGACCAGTTGCCGTTTTAAATGAAAAAATGAAGGCTAGTACTATCTGTGCACTTATCTGGACTTTTCAATCCATACTAGCAGGTGAGTTTATTATATTTTATCATTTAAACTTGTCTATTTCGAGAGCCTGGTGTTTACTGGTGACACCCTGACAATATTAGAACCTGTTTTCATAGGTAGAGAATACAAATTAGCATTGTAAGTGTACAGAGAGACATCCTTTGACTTGAAATGAAGTGGGAAGAATGTAGTCAATTTCAAGAGCCACTTGAGGGTGCTCGGGCCTGCTGCTTATGACGTGTTTAGTTAGATAACTGGAAAATAGAAAAATCCAACTATAAACATTTAAAGATTTGAAATTTAATAATAAATATAAAAATAAGGCTGAATTCAGTATTTAAGTCTGAAGTGAGTTGCGGACCAGTTGCCGTTTCAAATGAAAAAATGAAGGCTAGTACTATCTGGACACTTATCTGGACTTTTCAATCCAAACTAGCAGGTGATTTTGCTGTTTTGTTGTGTTTGAATTTGACAAAGAGTTTGAAGCACAACTTACGCTAGTTAGTTGGCTTGGCACCAAAACCTTGCTGGAGTGTAAAATCAGTATTTACAGGCCGCATTTTCTGTGAAGTTCAAAGGTGAAATATTAAGGGAAAAAACTGTCCTTATTTTGAGTCAGCAGAGGAAGACCATGTTCTACATATTTACCACATAAGTTCAGTGGGTCTGGACCTGCCTGGCTACATGGGCAGCTGGATTTTGGATGACCAAACCATTCTTCGTTACGACAGCCAGTCGTTAATCTCGGCTAACGAGCCTCCAGTCCCGCCATGGTTAAACCACAAGGAGGGTCTCTATCACTGGAAAGAAATGATTTTCTTATCAAAACTCATCCAAACAAAGCAGAAGACTATACTGAAGCTTGCTGGAGCACATGGAAATTTAACGGGTGAGTCACTAGCCAATGAGCATTTGATCTCACTATTTAAATGATCTTGTTGATATGTTTGATGCCCTGTCAAATCTCCCAGTTCCAAAGGTTCATATCTTCAAGCAAAGAGATCATCTCTGGTGCCATGTCACTGGCTTTTACCCAAAGGAGGTGCATGTGGATTGGTTGGGGCCAGATGGCTTGACGTTGGAGGAAGGTGTGAGCAAATCTGAGATTCTTCCCAATGAGGACGGCTCATACCAGCTGAGACAAAGTCTACGACTAAAAGAGGCACTTCAAAGATCCTACAGTTGTGTGGTGCAACATGGCAGTGTGGCTGGAAATTTTCCACTCACATGGGGTACTGCACAAACTGCATTTTTTAAAAATGTCATGACATGAGAAATGCATCCACGTCAGACCATTCTGTAAAAATATTAGCTGGCGGAAGTCTAGTGATATAATGTGACCGAAATCAAATAGAAAAAGTTGTCATGCTCAGAGCCCTGATGTTGTCCAGACAGTTACGAGGTGACACACACAAGTGTTTAAGTTTAACCAAAATTTACATGTGAACTCTACATGCTTTTTCACAGGAAAAAAAATCTATGTAGAAGCATATTTATTGTGTAATGTAATGTAACATTGTTTTAAAAGGATACAGTTCATGTTATATAGTTTGTGACATATGGTTTTGTCTGAAATTAAATTCCTGATCATGAGATTTAGAGATTGATACAGAAAAAAATCATAAATGGATTTGTGTTTGTATAGTGATAATCACTTTATTTTTCCTTGACATCAGAGGACAAATCTACTTGCTAAAAAGACTTGTTATAATGTTATAACGGTTATTTTTCTTTATTAATTAAAAAATTGCACTCTAAGGTAAATGAAATAAAGAAATAATATTGCTAACTTCCAAATAAGATTTAATATATAAGTTAATTAACCTAATAAGTTTCTCAAGAAAATGTACTCTCCACTTGTATTTAGGTGCAAATGTTTAAATTAGGGATGCACCGATACCATTATTTTTGAGGCTGAGTATTGATACTTATTTTTGGGTACTCACCGATATCAAGTACTGATACCTGTGTAGGGCTGTTATTAATAACAATGACAATAATAGTAGGATTTTTAAAGATTTTTTTTTTTTTTACCAATATCAATTACCGTATTTCCCCAACAATAAGCCTCCCCAATCTATAAGCCGCAGAAAATGCTCATTTATGTTTTAAAACTCTTAGATAAGCCGCCCCATGTTATGAGCCGCGACGTTACTGAATTTACCGATCTGAAGTAAAAGCATCTACGTCATTTGCCACGCCCTTGGAGGCCTTTGCAACTCTATAGTGACATTATATATTCACTCCATGTGGCCGGCAGTGACGTGCGACGTACAGTCAAGCGTGCGAATGGGTTAAGCATACAGACACCGAAATCCTTCCTCCACCTACAAGCCTCCCAGCAGCACAAGCAACGTCTGCAATATCCGAGCGCGATACCGACGACAATAGCATGTCTGACATCAGCGACAGCATACGTCACAATCGAGTTGTTCGGTGACAATGACGTTTACCAATCTGATTTTGAAGGATTTGAAGATAAGCCCAATAATTTTTGCATTTCAGTGTTGCTAATTTTATACTGAAGAATTTACACATAGACGGATGATTGACATTTGTGCACTGAATTATACTGAATTTGTATAATTATACAAAATGGAACAATATATTTCCTCAAGTCCTGCGTTAAATGCCACAAGGCCCTGTCTTAAAGTTTGATTTGCACTGGATGACACATCTGGATTTTACTAAACTTGAGGAAACATTACCACAGCCTGCAAAAACTGCATTCACATTGAACTTTGAACTGAAAACTGATTCTTTAGAATCTCAGAATAGAGACACCTCTCAGCTCTACTCATGTGCTACATTTGACTTAACAAATAGTTGTTTCTGAAATTTTTTTTTTACTTTTTACTTTTGATAGTGCAAACAAGGAAACGGTGAGATTGGTTTTTGCGCTGCCTCAGGTCAGGATTCTAAATAAAACAACTTCAAACTGCTTACTTCTAAAGACAGCTAAAATAGGGCTGAATTCAGTATTTAGGTTCGAAGTTGCTGAACAGTTGCCATTTCAATTGAAAAAATGAAGGCTAGTACTATCTGGGCACTTACTTGGACTTTTCAATTCATACTAGCAGGTGGGTTTTGCTGTTTTGCTGTGTTTGAATTTGACAAAGAGTTTGAAGCACAACTTACGCTAGTTAGTTGGCTTGGCACCTAAACCTTGCTGGAGTGTAAAATCAGTATTTACAGGCCATATTTTTGTGGAGTCTCAGAATCTCAGAACAGAGACACCTCTCACCTCTACTCATGTGCTACATTCGACTTCACAAATAGTTGTTTTTGAAAAATTCAAAAATTCAATTCATTCAGTTGATATTCGGGTGATATTCAAACTCATCTTTAACATAAACTCACACCTCCTGCATCATTTTTTTTTTTTTACTTTTTACTTTCGTTGACACAAACAAAGGAACTGGTTAGTCTGGTTAAGGTGCTGCCTCAAGACAGCAATCTAAAAAACACCGTCAAACTTCCTTCTAAAGACAGAAAAAAAATCAGGCTGAATTCAGTATTTAGGTCCAAAGTCAGTTGCTGACAAGTTGCCGTTTCAATTGACAAAATGAAGGCTAGTACTATCTGCGCACTTATCTGGACTTTTCAATCCATACTAGCAGGTGAGTTTTGCTGTTTTGTCGTATTTGAATTTACTCTGGCACCATCTCGAAACCCTAACCCTAGAACTCAATGGCTACCGTGCAACCTTAGAATCTTATCTTGATGTAAAAAAGCTTTTTGTAAGTGTGTGTATATACATACAATATATATTTTACATAAAACTTGCTGGATTAGCTTAGAAACAAGTAAAATAAGAGAAAACCTGTCCTTATTTTGAGTCAGCAGAGGAAGACGATGTTCTACATGTTTACCACATAGATTCTGTTGGCCTGGTCCTGCCTGGCTACATGGGCAGCTGGATATTAAAATAAGATAAAATAAGATAAAGAAATAATATAGTTAACTTTCAGATAAACTTAAATACATAAGTTAATTAACCTAATCAGTTTCTTAAGAAGATTAACTCTCCACATGTCTTTAGATACAAATGTTTAAATGTTAAAATGTTTTTTAAATGTTTAAATATTTTAATGTTGTTTTTTTTCTTTTCTTTTTTTTTTTAAACAGGCAGATCTGTTGTTTATTTCCAGTTACTATAATATTATATTATATTACTTGTCATTTAAACATTACTATTTCGAGGGCCCGGTGTTTACTGGTGACACCCTGACAATATTAGAACCTGTTTTCATAGGTAGAGAATACAAATTAAAATTGAATGTAGAATGTAGTCAACTTCAAGAGCCACTTCAGGGTGCTTGGGCCTGCTGCTTATGACGTGTTTAGTTAGATAACTGCAAAACAGAAAAATCCAACTGTAAACATTTAAAGATTTGAAATTTAATAACAAATATACATGTGAGCCGATGGTGTGTAAACATTTGTGTCAACCATTGGCTGACTTAATCTGTTAAGTTCAGTTTGCTAGCATCAAAGCGTAAGTAAGATATGCAGGCCCTGTCTAACCCTTAACATCTACCTTTTGATTAAGCATAATGATTACAGGTTACCTAAAATGTAACTATGCTTTGTTGATTAAAAAGAGACTAAAAGTGAAGAAATATAGGATTCAAATGGCTAAACCTAAAATGTGAATAAAATAGCTGCCAACTCTTTGCTACAAATAGAGACCTTTAACTAGATTTGAAATAAAATAGTTTTAACACGGAATGTATAAGAATGTATCAGAAAGAATACCAGTGACGTACTGTATTTTAACTTCTTTCTACTGACAAAGATATGCGATATTGCAAAACGACATGCTAACACACTGTAAGACGACAATCACCTGATGTATAAAGGCATTTGTGTGAGTGTCCTCTCAGGAAAAAATGCAATACTAAAATGTCTGGTATGAAGATTTGCACACAACTTAAGAAAACATCATATTAGCCTGTGGCAAACTGGGCTGTGTTTACATTCAGATCAGTTTTTCCATCAGTTTTTCAAGCAACTCGAAGTGATTGTACAAAGTCATACACAATCTCATACAAATAAATCCTTTCAAAGCAAATAACTCTGAACTTCATTGACAGGGTTCAGTTACAGAACAGCTTTTATATAAACATTGGTTGCAAACCAAAAGTAGTTAAAAAATAATAAGCATCACTGTGTTTACGATGTTAGCAGTCGGTTGCTGGCATTTTTGAATGAAGACCAGTGGTGTCTTTGCACTTATCTGTATTTTTTACTTAAGGTCAGAGTTGCTGTTCTGAAGTGTTTTTATTTGCTCTGTGATAAATTGCAGACAATAACAGATAGATTTCAAAAGCTACTATTATTGTTGCATAGACATATAATGTAAACCTTTTTGCTGCAATACAAAATTTTGTATGTTCACAAATGGTGTGTCATTTTAACATTACGAGAGTTTTCTGACTCTTGATTTCTAGGCATGGTATATTGTAGCCACATGTTTTTGATTGACATGACATCAGGGCCTTCTCAGGTTTGATGGAATTTGATATGTATATGCTGCCACACTCTTGAAGAAGACTTCTTTTAGCTTTATCTAATATAAAAATATGCAAAAATGCTGGCACTGTAGATATAGTGATATGGGCAGTTATTATAAGTCATTCTGATATGGAAAATGATAAATAGCAACTTGATATTCAAGAATGCATTCTTTTATTTTTATTTTCCTTTTAAAAGTGTAAGCTTGGCGTGTCATGTTTTCTGTCTTAACTTGAATCTGTTGATTCAGCAGAGGAGGACCACGTTCTTCATTATTTTCAAATTGGTTCAGTGGGCTTGGACCTGCCCGAGTGCATGGGCAGATGGAGTTTGGATGACCGAACCATTCTGTATTACGACAGTCAGTTGTTTCTCTCTAATAAGGATCCCCCAGTCCCTCATTGGTTAGAGCATGACGAGGGACTCTCCCATTGGAAAGAAATGGTTTTCCTTGGAAAAATGGTTTGCACCATACTAAAGACAACACTGAAGTTTGTTGGAGAACATGGAAATTTAATGGGTAAGAATGTTTGCGTCAACGTTAGCAAAAGTTGTAATGGTTGTATAATCACTAATCAAAAGTTGTTTGTTAGCATATTCCATTGTCCAAATAGTAAACACTTGATTTTGGGTTGGAATTTTCCTTTGGTTTTCTGTCCAATGATGCTTTACACGTTGAAGCATAAGGTTGAGTTCATATGAATATTTGGCTCAGTCACTGCAGTCAAGAAAATTCCATGCTAATATTTGAAGTGATACATCCCCTTTGTTAAGTTTTGTAAACTGATATCAAAAATGTCAGTTTTTGATTTGCCAATAAATGTAATACATGTTTAACAACGGGAGCGGGAGATCGACAGGCGTCAGCAGTGATGCGGGCGCTGCATCGGCCTGTCATGGTAAAGAAGGAGCTGAGCCAAAAAGCAAAGCTCTCGATTTACCAGTCGATCTACGTTCCTACCCTCACCTATGGTCATGAGTTGTGGGTAGTGACCGAAAGAACAGGGTGAGAAGTTCAACCATTCGAGGGGGACTCGGAGTAGAGCCGCTGCTCCTCCGCATCGAGAGGAGCCAGATGAGGTGACTCGGGCATCTGGTCAGGATGCCTCCTGGACGCCTCCCTGGGAAGGTGTTCCGGGCATGTCCCACTGGGAGGAGGCCCCGGGGAAGACCCAGGACACGCTGGAGAGATTATATCTCTCGGCTGGCCTGGGAACGCCTCGGGATTCCCCCAGAAGAGCTGGACGAAGTGGCGGGTGAGAGGGACGCCTGGGTTTCCCTGCTTAGGTTGCTGCCCCCGCGACCCGATCCGGAACAGCGGTAGCAAATGGATGGATGGATGTTTAACAACGTGGCAGCACGGTGGCACAGTGGTTAGTGCTGAGTATGAGCAAGAAGGTCCAGGGTTCAGTCCCTGGGTTGGCTGTAGGGCTTTTCTGCGCGGAGTTTGCATGCTCTCACTGTCTTCACATGTGTTTCGGCTCCGGTTTCCTCCCACATTCCAAAAGCATGCAATATAGGTTAATTGGTGACTCTACATTGGCCCCATAAGGTGTGAGTGACAGTGTGATTGTGTGAGTGTGTGTGTGTGTGCTTTGCGGTGTGTTGGAGCCTGTCCAAAGTTGGTCCCCGGCTTGCGCCCATAGTTCTTGGGAAAGGCTCCAGTCCCCCCGTGACCCCAGTTGGGATTAAGAGGTTTGGATAATGAATTGAGTCAGTCTGTTTTTCACATTTTCAGAATGTCACATTTATTTTTCCAGACTTTTCCCCTCATGCCAGAATCTACCAAACACATGGCTACTGTAAGCTTCACCAAAATGGCTCAGTCTCTGCCTCAGTCATGCATGGCTACAACGGGAAAGACTTTTTCATTTTCGACATCGCTGCCAGAACATGGAACACTACCATACCTGAGGCTGCCTACTTCATAGAGAACAGAGAATATGGCGCCTTCGACCTGGACAAAATTTTCCACTATTATAAGTATGAATGTATTAAGAGATTGAGGGGTATTGTAAACTTTGCTCCCTGGACCAGCAATAAATTGGGTGAGTCGTTAATTTGGTTTTAAATTTAAATGATGCAGTAAACAATTACCTAGTGTTATATCATATAAAGTTATAGTTCTGAGACGCTCTGCCAAATCTCCCAGTTCCAAAGGTTCATATCTTCAAGCAAAGAGATGATCTGTGGTGCCATGTGACTGGCTTTTACCCAAAGGAGGTGCATGTGGATTGGTTGGGGCCAGATGGCCTGAAGTTGGTGGAAGGAGTGAGCAAATCTGAGATTCTACCCAATGAGGACGGCTCGTACCAGCTGAGACGAAGTCTACGACTAACAGAAGCACTTCAAAGATCCTACAGTTGTGTGGTGCGACACGCCAGTGTGGCTGGAAATATTACACTCACATGGGGTACTGTACAAACTGCATTTTTTAAAAATGCATCCACGTCAGACCATTCTGTAAAAATATTAGCAGCCTCGTTATTATTAACCTCTCTTTGTGCTTTTCTTGATATTCGTTGCAGATCTCAAACAAATTGGCATCAGGAGGATGGGCTGCATTGCAGCCGTTGGATGTCTGCTAATTGCATTACTGTTTGTCCTGGTCGTCTCACGGTGGAGATGTAGGGAGAAGCCTAGGGACATAATGTGACCGAAATAAAGAAATAATATAGTTAACTTTCAAATAAGCTTTAATTAACCTAATCAGTTTGTTAAGAAAATTAACTCCACATGTATTTAGGTGCAAATGTTTAAATGTTAAAATGTTTTTTAAATGTTTAAATATTAATGTTTGTTTTTTTACGGACAGTTCTGTTGTTTATTTTCAATTACTTTAATAATATATTATATTACTTATCATTTAAATTTGTCTGTTTTGGTGTTTACTGCTGACATTATTAGAAGCTGTTTTCATAGGTAGAGAATACAAATTAGCATTGTAAGTGTATGGAGAGACGTCCCTTGGCTTGAAATGAAGTGGGAAGAATGTAATCAATTTCAAGAACCACTTCAGGGTGCTTGGGCCTGCAGCTTATGACGTGTTTAGTTAGATAACTGCAAAATACAAAAATCCAACTATAAACTTTTAAAGATTTGAAATTTAATAATAAATATACATGTGAGCTGCACATTAATAATGGGGTTAGAGATGAAACTGAATCTTCACTTTTCGTTAACTGTATCTAGCAGCTGTATCTTCTATTTTAGCTTTTGAACCTGTCGAGGGTTGTGTTTTAATATTTATTATTGATTTATGATTTTTATTAGTTTTAATGTATTTTCTAACTTCAAAACCACTATTAAAGGAGCTATATGTAAGAAATTTATGGCACGTAATCATAAAATGAACCTAATATGTCACCAGAGATTAAGGAATCAATCAATTTGAAATACTGATCTCACACGCAAAATTAGTACAGAATATTCACATTTAAAAAATTAATTTACAGCACACAAATTGTGTTTATATTTTGGTTTTGTGTTTCGTATTGTAGCTCCACCCACTGCTATCGGCCAGTCACGAAGTCAGTAGCATTTAGTGCTAGTAAAACAGATACTGTATGTTTTAGTTACCAGTGTTTTTAATAATACAATATTTTTCCCAAAAAATCAGTTCCAGTGTGTCCTCTATTTCCTGCTCACAATTTACAAGAATATTTTGCACAAAAAACTAAAGTTCAACACCTCATCGATCCCATTAAAAGTAAACTCCAGAGTGCAAGAGTCAGAAGGCTGTTTGCCCCCTTGTTTGGAGCACTGTTTTTCTCCCTTAATGCTCTCTGCTGACCTGCCATCAGGTGGCATCGCCGAACATTGCCAGCTTTATCTAACACTAATAATTCTGCAGCAGGGGCACAGCAGCCCGATGTGTAATGCAGAATTATGGGTCGAACCCTGTCCCTTTCACCGATGTTCAGAGGAGGGTCACCATTCACCAATATGTGCTTTTCACTCCGGTCAGACAGTCTCTGGAGAAGATCTTCTTTGGCCTCCTCATTGACCTGGATAAGAGGACTTGCACGTCCTGGTTCCATGTAGATATTCTCATTTTTCTCAACTGTTCCTTCGTGCGACAGCGCAAGTTCACCCTGTCCTACAGTTAGCTGTATGGAGGCCAAGCCGGAGTGACCTCGGTCCTTGACGGCAAGCGAGACGCTCCAGTTTCCCAGTAAACACTGAGCAGGGCAGGACGTCTCCATCCGCAATGCAGAACAAACTGGAGGAAATATGTCTTGTTCCTGGAGAGAAAAGAGGATTCAATTCGGCGGATTCATTCTGCATGTGGTTTGGGGAGCGCGATTCAGGGGTGCATTTCCCAAAAGCATAGTTGCTAACTATGCTAGAAACACTTTGTTACCCCAAAACCATAGTTACTAACTACGCTAGCAAGGCAATGTTATCCCAAAAGCATAGTTACTAACTACGCTAGCAATGCTATGTTACCCCAATATCCTAGTTGCTAACTATGCAAGTAACACTATGTTACCCCAAAAGCATAGTTGCTAACTACGCTAGCAACACTATGTTACCCCAAAAGCATAGTTGCTAACTACGTCAGCAACAATGTTACTCCAAAAGCATAGTTGCTAACTACGCTAGCAACACTATGTTTCCCCAAAAGCATTGTTGCTAACTATGCTAGCAGTAATATGTTACCCCAAAAGCATAGTTGCTAACTACGCTAGCAACATTATGTTACCCCAAAAGCATAGTTGCTAACTACGCTAGTAACATTATGTTACCTCAAAAGCATAGTTGCTAACTACGCTAGCAACACTATGTTAGTTGCTCATGTACACTGTGTAAGTTGCTAGTTAGGAACTGTGCCTTTGGGAAATTCACCCCAGATTCGGCTGTATGTTTCCGGCTGTAGATTAAGTTAACCGACGAACAGAGAAGGCTAACTGACAGATTTACTCAGGATTGTGTGTGCTTTACTGATTCATGCAGCGTTACTGATTCGACTGACACGAGTCTACAAAGAGGATTCAACTCTGTAGGAAGTTCTCATGATCCCTCATTTGACTGTATTGGTGCAAACAAACTGTAAGTTTTGACATTTTTAGCAGTGATACTTGTTACTATGGCTTTATTGATTTTGTAATGAGTTTGAAGAGGTGTGCGCGTGATGGGGTTTATATTTTAGTCATGGTGTAGTTAGGACTCGGGTTAATGGTGACCTCAGATTCGTGATTTGTGAGTTATTTTATGGACCCGGGTGGTTAATCCAGATGAGTTATGAATCGCCCGGCTCTAATTTGTAACTGCGGTTCGCTACATGAAGTGCTGGGGGCAGTGTCGCTTTCGCTGTCTGCCATTACTGCAATCTGTACCAATGAAGAAGAACCTATTCATTTGTTAGGGCAGCGTTCTCAATCCCAATCCTCACGGACCACCGTTCTGAACAGATTCGACATTCTCGACCCACAGCACAGCTGATGCTGCTGATTAGCTAATTAGCAACGTAGGGCCAGCGTGCGACAGTGCAGGAATACCGAATATGTGCAGAGCGGTGGGCCGCGAGGACTGAAATTGAGAAACGCTGTGTTAGGGGAACGTATGTTACGACAAAAAAGCAGAGCAATTTTTTCCTTCTTACCTCCGGCAAAATGGTCAGATGGACCACAGCGTAGTTGGAGTCCAGTGAGTCCAGCGCCTGGACGGTCAGAGTCAGAGTGACTGTTTGACCCGCCTGAACAGAGGGAGGAGTTTTTATCACCGCCTCCTTCCTCACGTTGCCTCTCTCGTCTATATACAACCTGCAGGGAATAACAAACTTGCTAACGCACAGTTGGAGATTGAACTGATATTGAGCGTATTTATATTCACAACACCCCCACTAATGGGCCAACAAGAGTGTTGGGAATGATTTTCTCATGTTTATACGGATAGCAATGCAACAGTCACAGCAGGAGAGGTGTTCACATGCAGTCCTTGAAATGGCTGGACTCCGGAACTGTGGCGTGGTATGTAACAGACACGCATGTTCAACACAACACTCCGCTGGTAGACTTCTTCATTGCGATTCCTACGCTAGCGCTTGCGAAAAAGCATGGCGGATCAGGAATGCTTGCAGTTCTACCTGGTGGGCGGAGCTTCTCAGATAGGAGGGTGAAGTTATTCCAACTGTGACGTAGAAGTAGGGGAGAAGTCTATACAGCTGGTTTAAGCACACGATTTAACATTCGTAAATTAATACTAACACAATTCACCATTTATTATCAAATGTACAGTGTGTGTAGAGGCAGCACGGACCCAAATGGATGTCCAAAGAACAGAAAAAGTGGGGTTTTTTTTCATAATATGGGACCTTTAACAACTTAACAAATTCATCATTTCAACATTTCCTTTTAAAAGGAGCTTTTATATGCTTTTTATATAAGATATGGTCACATAATTAACCCCTTACTTATTTTAAGGTGTGAAAATCACAATATTATATCGACTACATTTATAATGATTCAATGTTTGTAATCACTTTCATTCATTCGGAAGTGCCTCATTGCGCTTTTCGTAACTTAGTAATAACTAGCGCTGAGAGAAAGTGCCGAGAATGCGCTCTGGAAGTGAGATTTTGTGTCAAAACATGTCAGTGCTTGTCCACTAGAGATAAGCCTGTTTTTCATTTGGCCTCATGTTCACCTAGTTCAGTTTACCTCTACTTACATCTGGTGTTTGGAGGACGTGAGGTAACCACAGTCATCCTCAGATATCAGCGTAAACTGTCGTGCAGGGCCATAATTGACCACCTCAAACACCACTGGCGTAAGATGGCCGGGATGAAGATGAGAAGAAGACAGCACCTGGACAGGGAGAGATTTGTCTGAATATTCCATTCTTTGTTTATGTGAAGTGAACTTGGTTTTGGAAAAGACGTTGTATAAATCAAAAGTATTTTTATTATTATTATACCTGGATCTCCACACGTGTGGGTTGAACCATCTCGGTGGAAACCCGCGCAAGCTTGTTCCCCCTGCGGTCTTTGCCACACAGCCGTACGCTGAAAGCTGTTCTGGGAACCGATTCCATGTATCCCACCAGCTCCTCTCCAGACCAGTTAGAAGTAGGTGATTTCAGCAGAACCTCCTGTAAACTTTCCCCATCGGTGTCCAGTAAGGTCACATGAGTGAAGGTCACGTTGTCTCTGCTGGGAAGGCCTGTTACGGCCACCACCAAAAAAACTGGCACACCTACAGGCAAGAAAAACATTTTCATTTTCAACCCAACTTTTGTGAAAGGTTTTACAACTTGCAACTGTTCTAGATCGTGAATTCTTCAAAGTTTCGAGTTGTAGAGTCAGAGGGTGTTTGTCAACTCCAAGAACACAAAGAACGCTGTCTGGACAAGAATGTTCTTGCCAACTGTTGATTGAGACGTCATGTGAAAGTGGAAGCGAGTGATTATTTGTCATTGTGAACATACCACATCTGAGGATACAGTGAACCACAATGAAATCATGGGAATGCATCTTGTTGGCAAGTATTACGTTTTGATCCCATCTGTTTTATTACCTACTTGCAACCTGCATCAATGATTGTTTCTAGGTCTGACCATTACCTCTTTTTTGACCTTTACTTTATGTACAGTTTTGGGTTTGTTTAACCTGTAACACTACCTCACCTAGCACAGCAAATTTTAAAGTGTGCTGGGTCGATAGTGGCCTAGTGGTATGAAACTGTTTACAAACCAAGAAGTCAGGGGTTCGAGCCTGCCTGTATCCTCTCCTACCTACCAGCACCATGGAGCACCTGAGCACATCACTTAACCCCAAGTTGCTTGAAGGAGAATGTCCTTCTAATTATGTGAATGTGTCAGCAATCACATGTTGTTCTTTGTTTTATTATTATTATCTCCTTATTATTCCACCCACTTTTTCTCTGCGTTATTCCTCCGGACTATAGCGGTATATGAGTTCTGTCCATTTTTTCTGCCCGTAAAAGTGTGTTATTTGCGACATTATTTTGTTATCCAGCCATGTTAGGCGCTGCTGCTCTTTCTACAGCTGTTTCAACTCTAATATGCGCAGGCTATAGCGGCGTAGTGTGCTTTCATACACGTTTTTGCTACATGCGCTCGTTTGCGAGTTATGTCCATTTTTCCATTATCCATTATTTGTTGGTTACTTGTGAGAAACCTCTTTGTGTTCAATGACTAACTGAGTGCATAATGAACGGCCCCCTTTGCATCATAAACAGGACTCGTTATGTCAATGCCCCTAGTTAGGAATTGTAAACCTCTTTGGGGTGCTAACATCTAACCTCTTTAGCATCTAACATAGTGTTGCTAACATAGTTAGCAATACGTTCGAAACTATGCTTTTGGGAAACACACCCCTGGTTAAGAGCGTATAATAAATGTCCTAAGTTTATGTGATCCAAAGAGTGAATGAGTGAGTGATTATTTTTCATTGTGAACACACCACAGCACCACAGACATTGTGAACGCACCACAACCAAATGTGACTGCTGCATTTGTCCCATCCATGAAGGGGCAGTGGGCGGCTGACATACCTTTCTAATGAGTACCTCTGTGGCAGCTTTACCAGTCTGGGACTTGAACCTGCAACCCTCCAATCTCGAAGCCAACATCCCAAAAAAATACATGATGCTTGAAACGTTTGCAATCTATTTTGTTAGTTCCATGCAAAGTATCGCCAGCATGCCTTACTTGCATTGCTGGTTTCTAGGTCTTTCCATGACCTTTCTAGTGTTTTTGTTTCCCGTTTTGACTTTGTCTTGATCTACTGTTGTTGGTTTACTTAACCTTTACTACTGCCTTTTTGTCTTTTGAACCGAAATTTGTTTCTGTTTGCAGTCCTGGCTATAAATATGACATATATTGGGGAAGTGGTTCCCAAACTTGTTCATAATGGCGCCCCCTTTTGGGCACTCACTTACACATCTTTTGCATCCAAAAATTCTACAGGAATTTATTTTAACCAGTGTAATTCATATTCTTATTGCACAAAAATCAAATCTTATTGCATCTTTAAAGTGAAATTACTACATTACGCTAGCAGCGTTCAAGCATGACTCCTTCATTTGTCTTTCCACACCCCCGACTATTGGGACTCGCTGCATTAGATTGAAACATAATGCCGTATTAAAGAAGTGGAAATCAGACCTGCTATAGGGCTGCCCTCCACCCTCCTCAACCCTGGGTGGGTCTCATTCGCCTCCACTGCAAAGTAATAAAGAAAGTCCAAAGTGCTTTCACCTAGGAGACGAAAAACGGAACGGTGTCATGTTAACCCACATCCCTCATTTTCAGTGACTGCTAATTTTATGTATGTTGTAACATGACACAATGAAGCTAATAATCTAGTTGTTAGACCTGCTCACCTAAGACGTTGAATGTGATTGGCCCATGAGCTGAAACACTGAGCTGCCATTGGCCAGGCTGGATGGGTGCCAAAAGACTGACCCTGTACAGACCCTTTGACTGGTCCAGAGTAGCCAGAGGACCAGCTGCACTGAGAAGACATTGGTGAACTCCTGAAAAAGAAGGAGAGAGAGAGAGTCAGAGAGACAGGTTTCCTGGTATTTAAATTTAAATTCAATTTAGTGGTTTGTGTAGTCATATACCTATTGGATTAATTAGGACAAACTGTATCAGATTTCCAGCAATATGGACCGTAACATTCTGGACATTATGGTCAACTGTGAAGGAGTGTGTCGAGTCGGCCTGGCTTTCTGCATGGAATAGAGTGACCTAAAGAGTGAGATTTTAAAAAACAAAGCACAATAATCACCATAGATCACCAAGTCACGCTGGTCAAGGGCTCAAAACACAACCTAATACTTGGACAAAATAATACTGGCTTGGATACAACGTGAGCAAGAAGGGTTCATAACTACAAATTAAACAGCTAAACAGTAAAATGAGTCTTTATGAGTGAGATTAAGATGGGGTTTTTTGGTGGAGTTATATACCTTGCTGGAGACAATACTATCTTCCACAATGGCTGAGGCTTTTTGGATGTCTTTGTTAGTGGTGAAGATAGTCATTCCTCCAGAGATCGATGACAGAGATGAGTACAGATCGAAACGATCAGGAGACAGTGTCTCTCTCTTCTTCCGTCTCTTCTTCTTCTTCCTCAGGGCACTTGTTCTTAAATCAGAAACTGAATCTTCTGTCAACAGGAAGGTCAACTGCAGAAGGAGATAGTGTTTATGGTTGTGTTTTGCTCAGTTATTCAGTTAAATCTAGACTTCAGAAAGACAGATAAATGCTTGTTACCTTGCTCTGTTTTTCAAGGAGGAGAGCTTTGACAGTGCTGTAAAGTTGGGCATCTTTAGGGGAAGCATCAGTGAAAACGAAAATCTCTGACAGTGGTGGGCTGTGTATTAGAGCCATCTGAAATAGAGGTTTAAAAAATGTGGTGTGCTCATTGATTCTTGTAAATCTTTTAGATCAAAAAGCAAACGATTCATCCATTTTTCTCTCATCATTTAGTGTACTCTGTCTTTGTGGTTACCTGGATTGCAGTCAGGCACATTTCCGGCTCGTCTCCTCCACCCAGAGCCATTAAATCCTCCATGAGGTGATAAAATTCATTAGGGTCATGGGTCTCAAACACTGGGCCAACATCTAAAATAGATGTGTATACAAATATGAGTCTGTCATTTTGCAGTATTTCATAGACTCCCAAAGCTCCCATAGAATCCCACAGAACTGAATCTAGTCCAACACATTCCATCAGTGTATTTTTGCGCTCTTGCCTGGGTCATGGAAGGGGACGAGCAGAAACGTCCCGCTACGCAGGCCGGCTGGGTGACTCCGGCACCGGGCCTCGATGATGGAGAGAACACGAAGACGGGCGGCCGTGATTTCCTCAAACATGCTGCCTGTGGTGTCTATGACGAAGACCAGCGCCGGAGGCTGGTTCACACTGAACAACCTGTGAAGGAACAGAGCACTAAATCTGCAGAGCTTGTACGCAGAGAGTTTATTCACAATCATTTACAGTTGATTATGTGAAATGTTTATTGGTTTGGCTATGCTTCATTTTAGGGAAATATCTCTGTGTATATATATATATATATATATATATATA